>JAPDSC010064003.1:735365-865112 GCA_026290005.1 Latrodectus geometricus
GCTTCAAAGCAGTGATCCAACTCGTGCATGCAACTAATCATTGGGTTTGTGCAGTCATCCAAACTGGCGATGAAAACACGCAACCAAGGAATTGCATTTAGGTCTGTATGCATTTGTGTGAGTATGTTCAACACCAAGAAATTTAGTAAACTAACAAGACAAATCCCTTTCAAATTGGCATTGCTGGTCAGTTACTAGATAGTCAAGAACTCCAAATATTGTGATCCAACATGTGAAGAATGCATTTGTAAGTTTCAGCTGTTTGATCAAAATTAAGGATGGTTTTGGACAATCTAGTAATTCTATTGATACATGTAAAACAATACATGTATTCTTTGGATGGAGGAAAAGGACCAACAATGTCAAGACAGATATAGCTGAAACAATTGATAGTATTCGGGTATGCACCCAATTGAAAACAAACATGTCTTTGCACCTTGCTCTTTTGACTAGAGAGACATGTTTACATCACAAAGCACAATCTTAGTGCAGTGGAGGATACACATAACACTAACAGATTACATCTGTCGTAGCTCTTCAGCAGGGATGTGAAAATTTGCCTATTGTCATAAAGATACTTTTAAGAATTTTGCAGGAACATGGACTGGCAAGATCTACAGATAAAACACCATAAAGGAAAGGTGTGCCAGGACAGTACACAAGCAATTGCAGACTAGATGATGTAGTTAACAATGTTTGAAATTCATCATCTTCTTGAGCTTAAGCCAATTTGGTGAAATCCACTGTTGATAGAAACTCAGCACCAGAAGAAAGAAAGTCAGCAACAATATTGTCATCACATTTGACGTGACAAACATTGATTGTAAACTGGTCGTTGTATTCAAGATTATGTTGTTGATGAGGATAACACTTCCCATAGTTTACTGTAAAGGCACACACTAAAGACTGGTGATTCAAAAAAAGTCGTTTAGATGCCGAAAAAGTAGTCGAACTAGATGCCGAAAAAGTTGAATGGCTGAGTAAGCTGCAAGTAATTTTTGACCATACTTGCTATAGTAGCATTCAGAAAATTTGTTAGTTTTTCAAAGAAGAGAGAAAGCAAGTGGATAAAAAATGTGATATTTGCTTGTTGAAAATGTATGAAACAGATAATGAAAGACGGGTTTTGGGATCAGAGTGTGACAAAAGCGTTGTGTCGACAATGGCATTTTTGCATTTTCTATCAAATTGTGGAAAGCATTCACAGTATCATCAGCCATCACAAGAGGAGAATCATCATGTTTCTTTTTCTTCTTCAATGCAGAATTCTATGCAAAATTGCTTGTGATATACTTCATGTGGCAAAAGCAATGATAAGAATTTAGCATTGCCAAGAATTGACGTAACTCACTTGTTGATTTTGGTACAGAAAGATCTTAAAGTGCGAGTCTGGCAGGGGAGAAGTTCCACAAGATTTAACAAGGTGTTTCAAAAAAGTAATTTCTTGAACACCTAATATGCATTTATGTGGATTTATCTCAATTCCATGAACTTAATCACAGAAAAACACTTTTCAAATTATCTCTGTGTGGCATTTTGGTCTTGGAAGCAATCAGAATATCATCAATGCAGATAAAAATAAAGTCCAAAACTCTGAGTACATTGTTCATGAAACATTGCATCGTTTTTTGCATGAAACATGAAATGTTGAAACATTGCAGCATATGACAAACTAAATATCATAAACAAGTGTTTATATAAGGGGTGTAATGACAGCAATTTCAGGGACATCAGATGTTTAAATGGGTATTTGATTAAAGATTTCTGACTCATATCAAGACCAATTTACTGAAAATTTTCTTTCCAAACAGTCCCACAGTAAAATCATGCAAGGTGAGACAAAGAGTGTTAGTATGAAGTTGTGACTATATTTAAAAGACAAAAATTTTCACAAATACAAATTCTACCATCTTTTTTACATACAACATGAATTGGACTTGCCCATGAATTGTTTGATGATCTTGATCTGATACCTTGAAGAAGTCTAAGCTGGTCTAACTCAGTCTTGACTAATTTAAGATTGTCAATAGATAGCCATCTTGAATGAGAATAGACAGGAAGACCTATAATTTGAATACAGTGGGCAATATCATGCTATCGAACAGAAGATGGATTAGGGTGGGTGAGCGCAGGATATTTTGATAGAAGGGCTTGAAATGGAAAATTAAATACATTAGTTGTTAATTCAATAAAAGATCAAGAAGTTGCAGTTCCTTGACTTTTCATTGGTGTTAAACAGTATATGATATGATGATTTTTGACATCTATGAGAAGACCCTATTTCCCTGAACTGTCAGATCCAAAAATAAGATGGGTAACATCTGCAACAGCAAATGGAAAGACTAATTCTCGTCAAAATCTGAGATCCAGAATAAAGAATTTAATACCATATGTAGATATTATAGTTCTGTTAGATGTATATATAGTTGAAACAAACTCTTGATATATCTGTCAGTCTTGAGGTATTTCAAAGGAAAAACGAAGATGCAAGCACCTGTATCAATCAAATACTTGAAGCAAATATTATAACAAGTAAGAAATACACAACTGAATGAATGGCTTGTATTTGACATCGCCTCCATAGTCACATCATTTAGTTTCCCCATGGTGATTTGAAAGCACATGGCTGGTAGTTGAAGATGAATGATGTACTGATTTAGCAAGACTGGAAAAGTGGATGGATATATTGGACGTGATGGAGAGCGTAACAAATGTTTTCCTGTCAGGCAAAGTTCTGCAATCTAATTTTCCAAGAAAGCAAGTTGGTTATCACTTTTATTACTCTGAACTGTAGATATAGTTAAAATAAAATCTCACAACTTGCTGATTTTGTTCACTAATGTGGCTAATTTATCAAATCCAGCTATGCTAACTGTTAAAATTTGTTGTATGTTCATTGACAGTCATTTTAACTACAATGTTGACAGTACATCACAGCTAAAATTTCCATCAACAAGATTTTGCAACACAAGCGAAATTCTGAAGGGCATTTATCATTAAGTCTGATATCTTGAAAAATAATTCCTCTCTTCTTGAAACAAAGAGAAAAATCAAGCACTGAATAGCAGGCAGGAATAAGGAGAAGAGTCTTGATACAACAGCAATAAAATATTACCACATGATGAGTGGAGAAGAGAGCACCAACTTCTTGATTTGAGAAGACCAAAAAAGACATAAATAATAAATTCAGAAAGTAGATTGCCATCTCTTCAAGTACAGCAACAAGAGGAGAGTCTTGTGCACATTTAGGGTGATTCAAATTCACATTATGTAGGGTGATTAAGTAAAATTCAATGCATTTTCTTAAAAGCCTATATGACCAAAAACAACAAAGTTTTTAAGAATTTGATGATTTATTGTGTAATTGCAACATACAAAAATGACATATAAGCAGAAATTTAACTTCAGGTTAACCAGCTAAAAAATCAGAATCCAGTATTTATAAAATAATAAAATACCAGCTCAAATAAAAAATCAACAAATAGAAAATAATATTAAAAGGGCTCTAATACTGATATCATTTAATCAATGACAATAGTTTTAAATATAAAATGTATGTGGTTTAACGAAAATTATAAATAAAGGCAAAATTGATTGAAGGAAATAATATGAACTTACTAAACGAAATTTGTAATGTAAATAAGACAGTCTGGAATCAATAATAGGCAACAATATGCTAAACAAATCATTAAAAATTTAGGACATTGAGAATATTACAATTAGTTAAACAGAATAAACACTAGTCAGTAGCTTAACTGACAGTGGAATATAATGCAGAAAAGTTTATTTAAACACAGTTTATTAATGACAATTTCCAATAGAAATAGAGCTGTTATATTCTTAATTGAACCATTATCATTAAAACTTGAAATTTCAGTAGGCATGGTAAACAATGCAAGTGGACCATTACAGCAAATATTGCTTTGCACAGAAGAATCAAAATTTGTTGCATTATATTGATGATCATTTAAGGACACTTTTCTCAACATGGGCTATAAATGAGCACTAGGCATACATTTGGAAAATGTTTCCTACACATTCAAGTTCAATACAACATAAGAGAAGTCTGGAATATTTAGGTATTGCATAATTTAAGACAAAGGAAAATCGTTTACATAGTCTGTCTCACCATATTTTATAATACTTTTGCAGCAGGAAAAAATTTCTTTTTAGTAAGGAAATAATTATTCTACATTATTTAAAGAACACTGTGAATTCCAATTAGTATATTGATTTCTTAAGTAAAAAGAGATTAACTAAATTAGACACATTTAGGATTTTATCAGCTCCACATACAAAGTATTTCTACAGTTCCTAAGGAATCTCTGTTCGTATAGGTTGTTCAATAAATCTTGGGACACTTAGCAGTCGCTTAGAAAACACAAGCCAAAGTCTCAATTGTTGCTTTGTACATCAAAAATGGAGCAACAGTAATAAATAAGCAGTAATGAAACTTAAGTTGATAAGCATTTGTAGTATTAAATAAGTATTTTTGTATTACAGAATGTATCACAGTATTCAGTGGTAATTTGTATTGAAATGTTCAAATATTTGCTTGCTAATTCATTTTATCTATTTAACATTACAAATTTTTATTTAAAGAGAATCACTCTTCATTTTGAGTATTTCCATTAGAATTAATTAAATCCTTATTAGGATTACACCTGAACATTTTCTAATAAGAGAATTATTTTCAATTTCCATATCAATTTCACAGAAATTTTTCAGATATAAATAAAAATGTATATGTCTACCATTTTGCAACATATAGTATAGGTTTTTTTTTTTTTTTTTTTTTTTTTTTTAACTACTTTACATAGGATTAGAGGTTTTACCCAATAATGCATAGTGCTTATAATTATTTAATCTTTTGTAGCATTTTTTGAAGCTTCACAACAGCTTGTAAAAAAAAAACTACTCATCAACAGAAAAAAATTACATTTGGTATTTTTAGCACTTACACCAAGTTAGAAAAGAACTGGAAATTTCCTTTTTGATTTGGTATGAACAGTAATCATGATGGTCAAGAAAATATTTTTCCCACAAATTTAAATCATCTTTTAATTTATAAATAAGGACAAACATCTAATTTCTAACTTTGTAATTAACTGATGACTAATTTTTAGTCAATATATACTTTACTTACTGTATACATTATTAGCTGTGTACTACTTACAAAATTTTTAAATTTACGTTTAACAAGTGTATGGCAATTAAGAAAAGTTAAAATTTTCCAACAGCCCGAAATTTAAATAAATTATGAAATAAAATTAATACTTAAAAACAAGCAATATATTCAAACATCTTAATAACTAAGTAAATATAAAATTTTGTTTAAATAATGGTGGCATTTCAATTTTGTATAATTTCAAATTGGAATTTTTCTTTACATTTGCAATTGTTAATAATCATACAAAAATCTAAATCCACAAGATTTACCTTTTCATAATACCATGATGCAATGGAAAGAGCAACTACAGAAGATTTCTATTGAAATAACAAAATAAATACCTACATTATTCGCAATAAATTTTCTCCTTTTGGAGGTTAAGAATTTCTAAAAAGAATTTTAAGATAATATATAAAGCATGTACAACTTCAAATATTCCAACAAAAGCTAAAATTCAACTGTCTAGATGATGTATATATTCGAGATTTTGGGGAAAAAAAATTCAATGAATATTTTTAAGTTTAAATTTTATTATCAATGCATAACAAATTAATTAATTCAATTTTACACTTTAGTATAAATAATTTTGTGGTATATATTAATTTCATTAAAACATTTTAATTGAAAACTTATAACATAAACAAGTAATAAATCAATATCTTTGATGCATTCAGATAAAAAAACACAGTATATTTTGCTTGAAGAGATAATTAACTGTGAAATTTTACTGAAGAAGGCAAAAGTAATTTATTTCAAATACATACTTTATTAATATGATTTTTTAACTTGCATTATATATTTAGACTATATCAAAACAATAATTTTGGATTTAAATAACAGAAAAAGATTTGCTTTTGTTACTTGTATATGATAACTGATATGATTTTGTTACTGGTATAGGTATTGTAAAATATGAGAAAGGAAAAAGCAGAAACAAACAAGGATTAATCAAATTTTATTTGATATTTGAAGATAAACAATAATTACCGAATACTATATATAAACTACAAAAAAGTATATAATTTCTCATGTCAAAATGAGTTCCAATAAGATGGCTTCTCAACATTGAAAGCTATGTACACCTATGTGGGATAGGTGTATTCTAATGGTATAAAAGATTTTTCTAACTTCTCAATTGCTTTGGTTTGTTGATCAATGATTATTTTTTACACATGATGGCTAATTAGACTGACATCTTTAGTTGTAAGTAGACTATAACACAATAGGTGTCCAGGTCTGAGGTGGTAATAAAACTCACATACTGTAGTATCAATGGCCAAAGTGCAAACTATTTAACTGTAAGCTGAGCCGAATAGCTTTGAAAGGCGATAAGTGATTAACAACTTGCTAACCTAGGCTGCTTTGAAAGCATGTTTCATTGGGTTCCAAATTGGGAAATATAATGATCAATTTACATGAAGGATTTTTCAATGAAAATGAAACAGTCTACAAGCTAAGTACAATGTATGCTTTACAGGTATTATCACCCATGAGAATAAATTCATTTGCCTTGGCTGCAGTGTAGAAAACAACAATAGTTCAGAGAATTTTGTTCCTATATTACTAAACTGTTAGTAACTCACTCCTGATAATGAACAAGTGGCTGTAGTTATAGATAAAGACTACTGCAAGAATATCACTCAATCTACGAAGACTTGCAAGAAATCACCTAAGGCAAATAGGACATTTCTACATACAAATAAATGATTATTCAAATAAATGAGTACTAATTTCTTTTCAGAGAAATTTATTGAGATGTATCACACAAAAACATGACTCATTTATGAAAACCTCATTACTCAAATCTTTTCAAACTTAACTGAAATGAATATAAGTTCATAGAAGTAAGGGCAGTTTTCATTACAAATGAAATACAGATCATAGACCACAACCTATGTGATAGGATCAGTTTCAAATAAATTGAGTAGAAACTTTGGAACGAGTAGTCTTCTGAAGATGTTGTTGTTTTAAGATGTCACAGTGCAGTTTTTATAGACCACTAGTGTTAAATTCATTCTTTCAATGTTGTCTTAAATTTAGGATCTTGTCCTGATCTATGAAGGGGGCATTTCAAGATTCTAAACACAAATTCAATAACATTTTAAAAAGAATAATTAGCCTATTCCCAATTCTACTTCATTCAACAAAATTTAATACAAAATCAAAGGGGAAATAATAAATGCAGCTTTATATAATATTACTATTATTGCAAATATAATGATTTTTAAAGCTAATTAGATTTAGAAAGAAAAGAAATCATAAAAGTTTCATAATTTTATTAAATTAAAGTTTTGTGATTGCTACACAAATATCTTCTAATATTAAAAAATTGTCGTTTTTGAGAATGTTTAATTTAGATGTCCAAGAATTACTGCACAATGTGATATTAGTTCCATCAATTAAACATTAAAAGATTAAAATTTTTTTTCTACTTGCACATCTGAAAAGGTAGGTTTTTAGAAGTTATACAGCTTCCTTCTCTAGGGATATGTGAATATAGCCCACTATTTATGAACAGTTTTTCTGGAAAGTAACATATGGTGAATCTTCAAATGCTTCACAACAGAATTTAGTTGTAAGGCTATTCCCAATGTGTTTTGAAAGAATTTGGACTTTAAAGGACTGTAATAAAATTGGCAGGAAACAATTTTATAAAAATATCTGTGTAATAAATATTTGAATTAGAATGCAATATGAAATCTGTTTATTTAATATATGAGCATTCATATGCAATCAAATATAATGTATATCCTTATAGGCTACAATATTTCACAAGAAATTTCAATTAAATGATTATTTTAAAATTTTTGTTCAAGAAACTGAAAATGTTCTACCTTAATATTTATTTACCAAGCTCTTTTTTAAAAAATAATTCATACTTTTATTTTATTTATTTTTCTAAAACAAGAAGGCAAATAAATTAATGAAAAAGAATTGAATAAAAATAAAGTACCTAAAACAAGAAATTACAAGCATTACATTTATAGTTCAAAAGCACAATAAAATACTTATTTAAAAAATATTAAAATGTTTTGTAGCGATGTATATATTAAAGTGTTGAAAAAGCAAATTATATTAACAGTGAAAACTTTTTATAATTCAGGAATTGTAATTAAAAAAGAATTGCTTGTAAAAAAAAACAAAAGTTTTTTTATCACTTGAAAGTAAATCAGAAATATATAAAATTTGTAAACTGAGTTTGATTAAAGTATAATTTAAAAAAAAACTCATGAAAGTTTAAATAACAAACCTTTCAATCGTTTACGGCGAATGTGTAGTGGCTCGGCAGTAAAAACATCACAAGTTTTTCCTACAATGAAACCAATTAGTACCAATTAGTATAACATAATTTAATCAATAAGCATCAATTTCAAAACTATGCATCCCCAAAACTAAAAAAAATTCATATAGAAATGTTTTAAGAATTTTTCTGGAAGAGAAATTTTAATTTTTGAAATTTTTATTAGAAATTTATACCATTACACTTAAAGCTTATTTTGATGAAATAGAGAATTATGAGAGGAACTGTTACATAACTTGCATATTTTGTACAAATATAAAAAAAAATAGATTTAATTTAAAAATTGCATATTCATTTCAAAAAATATTAATTACAGTTCTGAAAACTGAAGCTAATATTAAAAGTAAGAATGTGTAATTAAATCTGGTTAAATAAAACTCATATAAATAAGAATTTAATAAGATAATGAGTAAAGGACATTTTAGAATGTTTGCGCATAAAATAATCTGCTGATATTATTGGTTTGTGCATAAAATAATTAGCTGAAAATAATGTGTATGCAAATTCCTTCATACAAAATATATTGTTAAAAATAAAAATAAGACAAACTAATACAAACTTCAGTTACAAGATTATTTTTTCAACAAAACAATCAGAGTGAATGAATGAAACTTATAAAAACTGCCATAAGTTTTAATTTTTATTACATTGACATCAAACCTTATAACCTATATTGAGTTCACAGCTGCATATATAGTTAAATAACTTCCAGTGAAGTCACATTATAGGTATACAGTAAATTGAATGATTATAACTATGTTTGCCCTGTACAGCAAAGAATGTATTGTGTAATGATGATAGCAATAGCTGGAACATTAAGGAACACATCAAGGCAGTAAAAGCTCTTGATAGTTAAAAGTCAAAATAACAAAATAGGACTATCTGGCAGCCTACTTTTTACTTATTTTATATTGTTTCCACTTATTTAAGTTTGCCTTCAGAAATTTTTGACAGTGATCTGGTATGTAACATGCTTAACCTTCCACATACAGCTCAGATTTTATATTTTCTGGTCCTGATATATATGAATATTATTTTACATTTTCTTCTACACTATCTACATGCTACAATCCATGTCTTTATAAGCTGTTTTAAAATAATACAAGAATTTTAAAAAAATTTCGGTTTTCAAAAAAACAAAACATGGCACCCATTATTTCAGCCAGCAAGGTTATCTTAAAAAATGCATGCAATATTATTTTCAGAAACTAAATATTTTCCCACACATATACAACTGACACTCAGCAAATTCATCTTTCACAAAATATAGCTCAAAAGACAAAAGGTAAGCAAACTGAAAAAATACATGGGAAAAAATCAAACATGAGAAAATAAATTACTGAAACCTCTGGTGCCATCTAGCAGGAAAATAAGTATCCAATGAGAATCTTTTAACCTAAACAGAGTGGGATATGCATTGAAATAATTGGAAAAAATTATTTGCTTACAATTTTCACATATGACCTGCATTCTAGGTCAATTCTAATATTCCAATCAAATTGAGAGTCGTATATGAAGTATTAAGCAAATTACTAACTCAGGATACTGAAAACAGCTTGACAACACAGTTACTCATATATTTAGAAGCATAGCAAAGAAAACTGACATAGAACAGCAAATATTAAATTTAAAACAAATATTTTGAGATATAATATGAATATATGTCCAATGCTTCTGAACAATACATATGCATGTGTACTGTTAAAAATACATATCAGGTGCGTCAGTATACAAGAACCTGCTATCAAGGAAGACTACAGAATACTATTCTTTTTATAGTATTCATGATAACATGGTCTACTTTCCTTTTAGAAAAAATTTGTGTATCAGTGACATATATGTAGGAGTATCAATTTTTATCAAAAATGTTACTATTTCATTATGCTTTGATTCGTTTTCTTTATTCAAGAGTATACATAAGAAAATTACAAATTAGCATACTCACTATACTATATTATATTAGATAAAAGGCAATGTATGTCAGTTTGATAGCTAGAAAATTTTCAGAAAATATACTCCCAGAAAAGTACAAAACAAATGAAATAAATGAAAATATTAAAAAAATCATAACTAGTATCTTTATTCACATAAAGTAAACATCACACACATGAAACTATGAATGATTCATAACATCGCTTTCAATTCAAAGTATAAAATAGATTCTAATAATTAAAAAAAAATAGATGACAAATTATAAATTCCTGCTAATTCCATTTTAATTCTTTCAACAATTATAAGTGTCATTTTTAAATATAAAGCTGAGCAGTTTTGACAATTTTCAGAGCATCTTTGGAGCAACAATTAATGTTATAGAATCAATCATTTTACATCAATGAAACTATATATTAAAAAGCATTTAAGGGGAAAATGAAAAATGTATTCTTCATTTTGCTGTTGATAAATGCTTTATTCTTTTCTGTTAAGAAAGAAATCCTTGTTGGTATATCAAATAAACACTCTTTACAGGTTCTCTTACTAAAATTAAAAACTTCATATATATTTTTATAAGGACTGATAAATTAGTTCAAAATTTGAACATGAAAAATAGGAAGACTTGACTTTCAAAAAAAAATTTTTATTTTAAGCAATGTAAAGGTTAAATAAATCAAGAATATTTAATATACAATAAAGATATAACAAAAAGACAAGTAAACTGATATAAAGTAGAAAATTAAGACATGCCCCATTAAAAATATCAACTAATGAGTATCATATAAAACGCATGTTAATTGAGCATAAGATCTAAGATCTACAATAAATTAAAAATACCAGATACTTTAAATAATTATCTTATATGAAAATTTTTTAGCATATTCTAATTGAGGGATCATTTATATACATTAGTTAAGTTTGTTCTTCAGTAAACTATATTAGAAAATATTAATATGGTAATAAATTGCAATAAAATTTCATATATTAAGTATTACAGAACTTTTAGGACTATTCCATCAGATAAATATATTTAACATAGTAACTTAATATCTATAAAATAATGATGCACATGTATAAATAATAGAGACTATTAATAAATGGTTAGATATTAAAGGAAACAACAAATAGGAAAAATTACTCAACCAAGAAACAGTGAAGAGAAACACATAAATAAGAAATGTATAAATTAATTAACATTAGGATGCCATTAAATTTAGAAAATCTTAATACAGTCCATGTAATAAGTGACAAGTATATTTTTAACTGTAAGTATAAAAACAATTTGGAGATGCACAGGAATTTATTTACAAATTTTGTGTATAGATTTTGCACACACTAAAAATCTTTCAACAAACACTTAAAACCACAATTTGCTTAGTTAAATTACTTTTTGATTTTGACCCACGCAAATACAAATATCTGAGATATTCAGATCAAGTTCAATTCACAGCCAAATAACTATTATCTACATCATATCCTTGAGATATCCAAAATTCAAATGCCCATGGATATCCAAAACTTAGATGTACATCAGATATCATAAAATAACATTATTTAGACATTAACATTTGGATATTGCACAGATATCTCATACCTATCTAAAACACTTACCTATAGGATATCTAAATTTTGTAAAAGCTAGATACCCCACAGACATCAGAAATCTAGATATCATTTAAATTTTGAATATTTGTAGGATATCTAAATGTCAACTATACATTCATAGAAAGCTAAACTTTCATAAACAAAACGAATAAATTCTGAAAGAGGCATTAATACAAATTAAATAATTTTAAATTAAAATATTGTAGCAATAATCATGATTGTTAATCAATCTCTATTTAGATGTTGATTATTATTACAGATTATAGACAAGTTAAAAAAATTTATAAACTATTTTGTAAGTATTTGTGCTGAGCTTTCCAGCATTTGAATCCTTTATTTTCTGATCTAAATGTTATAATTACTGATTTAATGGATTGTTTCCTTTTACTTCAATATGATTTGTTATTACGAAAATAATATTAATTTGAAAACATCCTAAAATCTAAGCTTGGAAATTAGTACTGCTCCTTAAGAAAATTGCTTAGTTGTTAAAGCTAAAATAAGTACGATATAATTAAAAAAGTTAATTAGAAGTATCTTTTACAAAAAAATATCAATTTTTATTATTTGTTTTAGTAGAAATAATTATATACGTTTACAAAGTAGTGCTTGTTTTTTTCCTTTTTGTTTGTTTGGCATTCCTTATTAGATGTCATTGAATAAAATTGTTCAAAACATTTTTAGAGAATATTTAAAGTTGCTTAAATTTACAAATTCTGTATACAAGTTACAATAGAAAAATATTTTTAAACATCTTTATGGATATTTAATTTCTTAATAAATTAAGGTATACATTCAAAAATTAATAACTATACTTTCTTTAGCAAACAAATTTAATATTCTCAGTGATGAAAATAATTTTTACTTAATTATTACCTAGTTGTAAAATCAATATCTAAACATTACTCAGAATATGGTGAATTATAGGTACAAAAAGCTTTAAAAAATTTATCTTAAAGGATTGCTATAAAAACTGTAGAACCAAAATTATTACCAGTTATATCTTCCATCACTGTTTTCATAATAGTAATTATATGCTTATTATTGAATTAATTCTATTCATATATGTTTTAGGTAAAAGTGTATAATTCTGTGAACCTGGAAAGTTGAGAAAAATTCCATCAAATTTATACTAAATCATTTCATTTTGTTCCCCAGAGCATATTTAATGTAAAACTAAAATACAACAATATTAAACTAAGTATCCATGTGTTTTCAAGCATATGATTAAAAAAATTATGCTGCTGTTTACTTGCTAAAACTACTAAACATGGATATTAAATTCATCATTTTAACAACAATCAAAATTTAAAGCTATTTAACTGGACAACCTAAATAATATATTATACTGGCAACCAAAACAGTTATATTCAGCTCTGTAGTAGACGTCTTAAATGTTGGTCATTTTGGAGTGCAAAAACAACAAAGTAACTATTAGAACTGATTTCTAAAGAAACATGAATGTTTTATCAAAGTAACAACCCTGTATTTAGAAGTTTTCTATTGTTGGTAAAAAATCATGTTATGTGTCATTTTTTTACTCTTCACTAGGACTTTACACTAGTACCATATTTTGTTACATTTAAAAAATTCAGTTATTTTGTTACATTCAAAAATAGTTTCGTACAGTTCATTTGCTCAAATATCCATGTTTTGTTGTTTCAGTTATGGTAACTAGAAATCAGAAGTTATACTGAGTGTCTTTCATAAAAAATATTGCCAGAGAATTTACAATACATTGTAGTCTTTTTTCCTATAATGGTAAACTTCTATTTGAAATAGAAATTTACTGATACTTAATTTTTACCAATTAGGAGTTCAGGTGATGTGTCAAATTTGTGTTGCTAAATTCCGATTTCAAATTAAAAGTGTTCAATATTCACAAATGGAAAACGGTTAATATAAGAGTATTATAAAACAGAGTTTCATTTATTATTAAAATTTTTATTACATAAAGGTTATTAACATATTAAAATTACAAATTTTATCATTAAAATGAGTTTCAACTGGTCTAATAAGAACATAAGTTTTAAATTTTGGTTCTTTTTACTGGATTGAGTTATTATCTAGAAACCTGATATTTCAAATGCATTTACTTTATTAGAAGGAAAAGTCTAGTTTTGGATTAAAAGATTTTCTTCATGAATTAAAGGTTTTCTTTTCTAATTGTCTATCTACATTTCCTGAAAAACTAGCATTCTCTATTATTAGTGAACAAATTAATACCACACCAATTCATATATTTTTATTTTGCTATGTTTGGAATGTAGGTATAAATTAAGTAATAAAATGAATAAAAAAAATTAGGAGACCTAAGAAAATTATTTTGGTTAATAAATAGAAATCTAATCCTCTGTTGACAATAATAAAAGCAAAAGCAGAAAAAAAAAATATTTTCTGTTAGTGTTGCTTAATTTTTTTATAGGTCTTTAGCGATTTTGTAAAACAGGTTACTTTTTGAAGAATAAACATTAATCCAATTTTTAAAAACATTGTTACAAGAAGAAAAAAACATACTTTTCCAGTTTTTATGGTTATAAGGAAAAAAAAGTATGAAGTTTTGTGTACAACTGCATAGTATATGAAGTTTTCTTGTTTTTATAGTTATAAAAACAAAAAAAGTATACTTTTAAAAATACTTGTCACATATATTATAACATAATTTATGTTAAGTTTAATATTAAGTTTTAGTCTTAAATGTATTAGGAATGCTGTTTCTGATTCATTGGATATGTATCACATTTTTGTAATATAAATGATATACATGTATACTGCATTTATAATTAATATAGTTAATAAGCTTTCTAGATTGGTAAAACTCAAAACAATAAATAGAAACTCAGTTTTATTCACGAGAAAAGATGTGTTTCAGAATTTTTTACCTTGATTCTGTAATTTTTATTTCATTATTATGTATAATTCAGACATCTTTTTAACATTTCTCCTTGTTTAGTTATTTCAAATAGCAAATTGTGATTTTTCTTATCTTTTATTAATTATATTTTCCTTATCTTAACAGCCACTTAATTTTAATTCCATTTCTTAATTTCTTTTTAATCTTTTTTTGAATAGTCTTTTATTTATCTTATGTGATTTTATATGTGTATATTTTTATTATACTACTTTTTAAAATATTATACTAGTTATTTTGCTTAAGTATTCTGCTTTAAAGACATTCTTCAACATTTCATTATATCACCATTAGTTAAAATTAGTAAGTTACAGAAGTAGTTCTATTTATCAATGTGTGTTGTATACATAATAAAAGAAAAATATTTAGCAAATATTTTCCTTTTATTATGTATACAAATATTTAATGTTTGTTTTGTTATCAACACATTTGTTGGCAGATTGATGGGCAAATACAAATATTTAATTTTATATAAGGATTCAGTTCTTCACTTTAGAATTTACTTATTTTCAGATTGATATTTAATAGTTACATAATGTTTAATTTTTTTAATATAACATTTACAAGTTTTAGATTAATTTTGATGTTTGTTTACTTTTAACACATTTAATTATAGACCAGTATTTTATCACATGGAAAAATTTTAAATAATTTATAATAACTGTTAAGTTTGGCAATATCATCAACTTTCAATAGTTGTTTTGTGAAAATCTTCAGTTAAGTTTATTGCCTAACAGTGCTCTGTTAGTATAAGTTAGCTCTTTTTTTACTATTACAGCCAACAAAAACATTATTTTGCATGTAAATTACATTTTATTTTACTAGTGTTTCATTAATTAATCATAATAGATGATTTTTAAAATGTAATACCTAAAATGATTTCATTGTGTACTTTTCTATTAAAAATATAAATAGCAAAATTTAATTTATAGTTTTTACTCAACTTAATGTTTCATTCCTTTTTTTTATTTTTTGATTTAGATAGAGTTGAGGTATAAAAGAAGTGGATATTTTAGTTGACATAGAAGGCAAATATTAGAAGTAACTTTGTTAATTATGATTAAATACAATAATAATTAAAAAAATTGTTTTCTGATGTTTGTTTACCTTACTGACTCTCATGATACATACTTGTTACAATATAGGTTTTTGTTACTTTTATGTTCAAAGAGTAAAACTATTTTATACTAAGTTCATCAAATTGTACATGTTTGAAGATTTAGTATTTCTTTATCTTACTGCAGTGGTTTTAATTAATTCTGGATAATGGATCATATTAAAAGAAATAATTTTAAACTAGAATATGCTTGTAAGAGAAAATCTTACAGCTACCATCAGATTTTTAAAATTTGCAATGTTCTGCAATGTATTGATTGCAATGTATTGATAAATTGGTTTTATATAAAGAAAAGTATATGAACTAATCTCATTTATATGGTTAAAATACATAAAATACATTTAAAATTAGTTTTTATGAATTATTTTTATAAAAAAATTGAACTAAATTTTATTAAGAACTAATAAATTTCCTAATAGAAAAATTTTTTAATTAAGAATTTGAATAAAACATTAATTTAGCTTTTATTTAAAAAAAGTAAAACACGTGTAAGTGTTATCAATGCATAGTAAAATTTTAATAAAAAAAATTAATTTCACATAGTGCAAATTTGTTCCTTTTTAAAAAGTTCTTAGGATTTTCTAAGGTATATTTACCATTAAATATAAAAAGTAGGTATTCTGTTTGGCAATCTAAAAATTTCACGATGAATTTTTTTAAATGTGTTGTCATCTAACTATACATTATGTATATAGTCTTCACATTATCTATCCAAAGCTTTTCACTAATATTTTTAAAAATTTGTAATTAAAGTTTTTACTTTAAAAACTAATGTTTTCAATAATTAGATTTAGTGGTAAGTAAGAGAAGTTAATTGAAACTCAGAAATAAGCTTAACAGAATATATACATGTATTTAATACAAAGTGAGATTGAAAGACAAAATACATATTTTTATTATCCAAACTAAACATATTCTTAATAACTATTACAAAACTAAGGAGTCATTTCAAAATCAATAATTTAATTAAAAATCTAAAAACATGTATAAAGAAATCAATTCTGAACTGTTAACCCTATATATTTTGTTTTTACAAAGGCTAATACAATAGTAAAAATTATTTTTTTAGGAAAATACTTGCCTTTTTTAATTTTCAGGAAACTATGCTTGACAAAAGTCCCTTAATCATTTACACATAATTTAATTATCATTTTTCTATTTCAGTTGTTTTACAAATTTTAAAGTTTAATTAAAAATAAAAATTTTACTATATTTTTAATTATTTGAAAAGTTGAGCATAATTGAACGCATTCATAAATTAATATATAATAAAATTTAGTCACATTTTGCTTGAACTTTTAATATTAGAAAAGAAATTCTATTATTTTTCTTTTGAAAGTGGATATTCAGTCAATAAAGCAATAAATGAGTCTTTGTAACCTACAAAAAATATTTCTGTACAATATTTCCAAATAGCTTAGTAAATAACTACCAAAAATTATGAGGAAAATATTTTAATGATAAAAATTTCATTAGAAATACTTTTCAGCTTTTGATAATTCTGGTATAATTATAATTATTAAAAAAATAACAAATATTTAGATATCTAAAGCATATCTAATTAGATTCAATTTGGATATTTCAAGGAAAACAGCATATTTCAAAAATATTTTTTGGATATCTAGAAGACATCCAAAGGGCATTTAAAGTATCCAAGAAATATTCATCAGCTGTCACAATATCCAAATATTCACAAGATAACCATTTACTGCGACTCTTTGGGTAATTGGTGGATATACTGAAGATATTTGAATATCGTAGATATCTAAGAGACAAAGCGATATCCAGATAAATGTCTGAGAGATGTTTCTAAGATGTCCTATGGATTTTCATGGTTGTTTGGGAATTACATAGTTAAAACCAAAGGTAACCAGAATGTTTCATAAGGAATTTATGATCTTAAGCATTCATATAAAGAATTTGTATATTTAAAAAAATCACTAGTTTCTAAATTTCTAAATATTTTCATGCATGCAATATAAATACCATGAAGTTGTTAATATTTTCTAGTAAAATGTTATTGATTTTGATCTAATAAGCATCATAATATTAAATTAAAATGCTAAGTATTCTATAAATATCATACAAAAGTACGTTAAAGACTTCTCCTATATTTATTTCTAACCTAATATAAATAGTATCATATTGATTCACTTATGGTTAAATATAATCCTTATATTCACAAAAAAATAATTAATGAAGTATTTATTACGTCTCATTCCAAATTAAAAAAAAATCCCTAAATAGGAAACTTCTAATAAAAATCAAATAAATGCAAGATTTGTTATAAAAAGTATTATCAAATGATTTGTACGCATAAGGATAAAAACTTATAATGTAGTAGACATGTATACAAGATACTTAATAAACATGTATCAAATCAATGTTTTTCAAAGTAAACAATTATGTCAGATTTGTACATGTTTGATTATCATCTTAGAAAATGTATATTCATAAACAAGCAAACATGAATAAGGCAATTTAAAGTAATTGATAGAATGAACAAATTGATATCAAGAAATTTAAACTAATAATTTTTCCTAAATGAAATTAAGATAACAAAACTCAGTGGAATATTACATTAAAATGGTATTAGTTTGCATATTTATTTGCGATTTAATACTGAATAGGCATTTAATAAAATATAAATTTGAAACAGTTGTAAAATAAATTTATATAACTATTCTTACTTAAGTTATTAAAAGTGCAATTCCTTCTAAAACCAAATATTGTCAATGTTAGAATCAACAAGAATATACTTGTATAAATATATCTACAGAATGAAGAGTAGCATTAAAAACAAATTATTTCAATTCATTAACATTAAATTAAGAAATTTGTCAATATTTTGCATATTTTGCAGCAAATTACGCACTTCTTTTTAAATGTAGTTTATCAGACTATAACTAATTTAAAAAAACAATTGGACTAGCCAACAATTTCTTTTAACTATGACTACTTATAATATCTGAAGATTTTACAAGTTTCAATAATAACATCAGATAATACAAATTATTTTTACTCCCAATCTTGTCTAAATTTTTTTTTCTGCTTAATTTTTTTTAAATAGAGACTGGTGCAGTAACTAATAAGGAAATAATTAATAATAAAAAAATAGTATATTTACCATTGGCTTCCAATAGTAAATCACTGATATGAGATTGTAAATGCACTTTCATTTTACATCTTGCTCTTGCTTCACTCCCAAAACTTTTAAATATCTGTGAGCACTTTTCTGGAATTAAAAAACATTTAAAAGAATAATTTTTCCTTATTTCATCACAAATCAACTCAGAAAACATGTCTATAAGCATCTTGTCTGATAATGTTCTTATCTGTTCAAGGGAAAGTTTTTCTGAATTATTAACAGATTTTCTTGAACTGTTGACACCCGTCTGAAAAATACATATATAAATTAATGATAAAGTAGTCAAGGTGTGATTGCGTACAATAATTTATCTACAAAATGACAGTCTTTTACATTTTAAATAATTTAAAATGTAAAAGAAAAATGCATTACATAAATACATAAAAAATACAAAAAGAACTTATATTTTAATTTTAAATAAGATCTTAAATAATGTTCAGAACACAATTTTTATCTATAAAATCCACTTCTTCATTTACTGACAAGTATGGTAATATAAGAAACAATATTTTGAATATGGAAGTAAACAAATATTTTTTAAAATAAAATGAAAGAATGAAGAGAAATGAAGAAGAATTAAGAAAATACAAAAAAAATACAAATAAGATAAAAAGAATAAAAAAATTCAGCAAATATGTATATACCACAAAAAATTTTTAAATTATCTTGATTATTGTATCAATGTTTTTGGTTATTATAAAATACACTGCTCAAAACAATTAAAGGATATTGTAAGTTTTACATAAAATAAAGATATAAGCGAAACTTTTTTGCTAAAAATGGAAGAAGAGAATCACAAATGAAAATTTTTCTGATTTTCAAACTGGAGAATGCTGATTTTGAGTTTGACGTCAAAAACGCCACTTCAGCGGCAATGAATGAAATTTGATTTCAACTGAATAAAAGACAATGAAGACAAGGATGTTCGGCATTCAGTAACTGCTTTGTTTCAATGAGTACGATGTCTCAGCGAAGTCATTTAACCGATTCCGAAGCTTGGAGAGTTGCTGGTAGGTTAGAAGGAGACCAAACTCAAGCCGAAGTAGTGCAAGCCATTGGAGTGTCACCAAGTGTGATTTACAGGATCTGGAACCGTTTTTTGGAGACTGGAATTGCAGGCTGAAGATCAGGGCAAGGTCTTAGATGGGCTGCAATGCCCAATGAAACTCGTTATTTAGTATTAACGGCTCGGACACATCGAAATATGAATGCTACTCTTCTCCAACAACTTCGCTCAGCTATTGACACCACGGTTTCAACTCAGACTGTCCGAAACTTGCTCCATGGTGCAAGTCTGTATGCTCGCCTATTGATGATATGTGTTAAACTAAAATCAGGGCATTGTTGGGACCTCAGAAAGTGAGCAATAGAGCATGTGAACTGAAGGAGAAATGATTGGAGCAATGTTCTTTTTTCTGATGAGTCCCCTTTTTCTGTTCATCCTGATAATATGTGTATTTTCCTCTGGAGGGTCCGTGGCAAAAGGAATAATCCAGTGTACGTGCACGAAAGTGTCAGATTTGGTGGTGGAGGAGTGTTGGTGTATGGTGGCATCTCCATTGACGGGCACACAGACCTCTATATCATTCAAGATAGACCTCTGACTGGTCGCCAATATAGGGATGAGATCCTGAGACCTATTGTAGTCCCTTACGCTGCAGCAATCGGAGATGACTTCTTTTTAATGGAACATAATTGCAGGCGACATTGTGCTAACCAGGTGAAGGATTTTCTTTTCAAGGAAGGAATCGTATGAATGGAATGGCCAGTTTGTTCTCCAGACATGAATCCATTAGAGCATGAATGGGATTCTCTATGAAGACGAGTTGCTGGCTACCAACCAACCCCACAAACTCTCCAAGAAATGAAAACAGCTCTTCTGGAAGAGTGGAATAGAATACCCCAACTTGTGATTAATAGCCTCATTGACTCCATGCCTCAAAGGTGTTCAATGTTGCTGGCCATCTGTGGAAACCATAACCCTTACTGATAATGACTTCCTTTGAAGACAACACCCTTTCTTATTTTTTTCTCATATGCACAAATTGTGTTTTTTTTTTTTTCCTTTTGTACATAAATGTGCAAAAAAATGCATTTTTTCTGTTAAACATGTGTAATTTATTCTCATATAACCTACTACGTTTGTCAACCACATATCAATCAGCTAAAAAGTTTCCCAGCCACAAGATCCACCTAAAACCGCAATATCCTTCAATTGTTTTGAGCAGTGTATAATAAAGTTGTCATAAACACACAAATGTATCACAGCAAATAATTTTTTAATAAAATGTTACTTAGTAATAAAAACTTAATATTTGTGCAAGAGACAATGAGTTAAGTTCAGTTTACAAATTGCCTATAGTTACAGAATGTATCAGTATGAATAGATTCACTGCAGTCATAAGAATGAGCTCTAAATACAATATAAATATGGGTGAAGCATTTCAGCTGTTAAAATGTTCATAAAAATATTAATGTTTTATGAATTTGTAACAGTAGACTAATCATAAGATTACAGGAAGTAAAAGCTTTGCAACAGAAAACACATATATGTACTACTTGTAACCATTTATAAAACTTGATGAAATTTCTTCAAAACAGACTCACATTTTAGTCCAGAAAAGAAAGTCCAAATGCAATATGACTATTGTATCTTACTTTTAGAAATGTACTACTAAGAAAATAAAGTACATTGCTATGAATGAGATGTTTTTAATTTATTTCTTGCAAAAAAATAAAATTGTTTTTGATTGCATTCCTTTCAAACATTGTTTTAAAAGTACTTCTTTATGCTTTTACTCTTTAAAAGTAACTGGAGAATTTTCAAACTTTCACTTATGCTCATCGAATAATAAATAAGTATATATTGAGATGGTACAAAAAAACCGCATAAGCTTCTATTCCTTGTAATTTAATAAAAAGGCTGCAGTTTTAAATAGTATTATTCTAATCAGATTAATTTCCAAATGAATATATTCCAATTGATTGATAAAAAATTTTCAATACAATTTTCAAAAATGCTAATTGTATTCTAAAAAATGCACACAAACTTTTGAAAAATTTTCCTTTAATGTAAAATATGTTTCAACTATTTTATATACATTTATAAGAAAATAAATATAATGGATGTCTCTTTTTTGCACCTTAGAATTAAGCTTTGTTTTGCGTGGACTGGAATTAGTACTGAGGCTGGGATCACTTTGTAATGTAGCCGATGCAACTTCAGCTAGCATATCCAAGGAACAAAATGTATCACTCGTTGCTGCTGCCATTCTATGAAAATACAAAGTCAAAAATAAGGTAATGGGCAAAAAACATTTTATTAAAGGCAAAAATTTAATTAAAGGCAAAAACAAAAGCATTAAAGATTATAATCTGGTCAAAAATGCACAATTTTATTAATCAGTTTCACTTATCAAGTAAAAAAGAAAAAACAACCAGACTTTTCAAAGATGAATTAAAACATTAAGTTAAAATTATCAAATTTGAAAGAATTTCAAATAAATCTTTGATAACTAAATACAGAAGGAAAAATTACTAGAACATAAAACAAAAAAATGGCACACATAACAATAAAAATACTCAAAAATTTAATTGGGAATTGTTTTAATACATATTTTACCTTTTTTCTTTAAAAGTTTTATTTCAAAGTACATTTAAAATTATTTTTAGATATTACAGTCTATACAAAATTAATGTTATTGTCGAAATTTAATATTAAAAACATTGTAATCAAGAACTTTTTTAATCAACAACTTAAAATTCTTTCTTAAAATAACACTCATTTGAACTGCCAATGCAACACTAAAAAATATTTTTAAAATAACTGTAAAAATCAAGGGAATTGAATATTTGAGCAAAACAAATTTGCTATACAAATTAAAAATGAATTACAAGTGGTTACAGAAAATTATGTTGACTTTATAAACAAGCCTCAGACTCTGTAAGTTTTAAAGACACATAATTTCATTAACTATTATTAAGGGTTAATACTCAGTTGCATTACAAGAAAATAAGATATAATTTTCAGAAATTTTTTCCAGATGCTTCTGAAAAAAATCAAGTATTAAATTTTAAAAGATAAAGTAAAAGTCAAAAAATCTAATAATTAATATAGTTTTCTCTATAATGTATTAATATATAAAATTATATTCAGCATATTTTAATCTTTAATTTTGAAATTTTAAACTGTCAGTTTCTTGATTGGGCTCTAATTAATTTTCATAATTCAACTGACTGAACTATTTTGACAGCACACTAATGTTTTGGGAAAACAATAAAAAATAGCAAAATCTATATTTCTCTAGCTAATAAATATATTCATGTGGTAATCAATCTGAACTTAGTTTACTATTTCCCAAAATTTAAATAAAGTACAATTTATACTGAAACAAAACTTTGAAATTCCTATTATTTGCTTAAAAGTCAGTTTTAAATCAGGAATTCCATATTTTTACTTAAGTGTGCAATGATGAATAAAAGTTTATATTTAATTTTCACAATTTGTTCTGAATTTTGATGCCACACTGTATAAGTGCAAAAATTGTGCAAGTAACACATTAAACAAGAATTATGAATTTAATCAAAAATTCAAAAAATTTACATACATTATTAAGATGAATTTTAAGTTACATAAGCCACATCATGCTGATACTTTATATATTCTTATAATTATAAATGTTTTGTAACAATGTCTGCAATAACTGTTTATAAAAAGCCTAAAAATTTCATGGTTTAAAACACTATATTACAATATTAGTGAGCACTTTTGTAATTCTAAACAAAGAGCAATTTGCATTAAATACCAAAATGCCAAGAAATAACTTTTGCAGGAAAATACCCCACACTTGAGTTTATTTTAAATAATATTAGATATTTATGTTTCCATATTCTAAGTTTCACTACAATGTTTATAATGCTAGTTTAAAAAAGATTAGCATTTATATTGCATTTTCTAGGTAGCAATTATTATTAAATTCAAATTTCATGAATTATAACACTCAATTTCTTCAAAAAGACTAAATAATTTGTTAAGTCATTTCTTTAAGAGGAATTTAAAAATAATTTTCATATATCAAGAGAAAATGATTTACAAGCATGTTAGAAAATATTTTTTGAAAACTTTTGACTATTAGAATGTCCATTGGTATCACTTAAAATGAATACTTGATATAGAAAGTCAGTCACTATTCTATAGTTTCACCACAATAATACATATGTGTAGCTTTCACATGAAAAACTATCACATAAAACTGCAAAACCAAATACTTAAAAAAAAAAAAAATTCTGAGAAAAATGCCCAAATGCTTATAAATTTTTAAAAATTCTAATGTAATCTAATGTAAATGCATAAATAAATCAAACCCAAGTAAAAAATTCCCAATAATAAATAGATCATAGAATTAACATATAAATAAATCAAGAAGCTTTGATAACTATACTAAAAAAAATTAATACATTAAATATGAATTAGTGTATTTAAATAACATAAGCTTCTCTTGAAATTTGAGAAAAGTATAACTAATGCAGATAATTTTTTTCAACTTAAATTTCTAAAACATGTTTCAACAAAATTTGAAACAACTTGTAAATTGGTTGTATTTTTACAAGGCATTGTATACACTGAATTTTTTGTAAATAAATTCAATTAACTATTTTTTCCTGACTCAAAGTCCTTTTTATATTTCCTTTTCTCATAAGAGACTGTTCCTCCTTTTTTTCCCACAATCCCTTTAACGAAGTGAATTACCAAAGCAGTACTTGTGAGGCTAGTTTTAAAGAGTAGGAGAGACAGAGGTTCAACAACAGAAGATTGGTTGGTTGATTGTTTTGGCTTATTTGTTGCTCAACAATCATTTTTTGCACACAAGGGTTGGTTGGTTGGGTTTTGTGGCGCAAGGTCCAAAAGGGACAAGCTGCGCCATTTGCACACAAGGGCAATTTAGACTGACAATGCTTGAAATGGATTCCAAAGCACTGCTAACATCAAATCTTGAGCTGGGAATTGAACCTATGAACTGTTAAACCAAAGGTAAGAGCGCTAACTATTTTGCTCTCAGTTCGACTCACCAACACAAAAGATGGAGAAAGAGAGCAGAAAGAAGTTGATTGACATTTTCAGTAAAAAATGTGGGATGACATTTGAGATGAGTAAAGACTGGTTGATTGACTACAATTAAAAATGGAATGCACATGATAAAAATTATGTACAAATTACATCTAATTCTATTGACTTAAAAACAAAAAATGGATAACATGTAAGTCAAGCAAAAGTGATAAGTTAGCCACACTCAATAAGAAAAATTTTGAAAAAAAAAAGCTAATGACAAAATTATAAAGAAAAACATTAAACAACATTATTTGTTATTAAATCTTTTCTTTAATAACTATTATGCTTTTCTTCATAAGCATTCTTAACAAATAATGTTTTGATAAATATTTAATAGACTGATAATTATTTTACAGAAAAATATTAATTCCTCCAATATAATTCTTTTACAGAAAATATTAACTAAATATCCGATAATAATGTCTTGATTTTGAATTAGTAAATTAAATATATAAATAAAAAAGTTTTGATTAAAATATTTAACACTATGACCATAAGAATTGTTTAATCAACATTATCTTCATCAGAACCACAAAAATAAACATTCAAAATACTAAATGCAACTTACTGAACAAAGTTTAAATATTTCATTTTTATGTGGTCTATCTCAATTATTATTCAGAATTGGTTAATATGTTGGTTGGCCTTACCATAGCTTGGTAATGTAAATTTTGATTTAATAAAGTTCAACAAATTTTTCACACAGAGGATTCCCATTGGAGGTTGTTTAGGTAAATAAATAAAGAAAGAACAATTAATTACTCTCGTTTCTGGCAGTGATTGCAATCGCAGACACATAAACAGCCGAATACCTTCGGGTGGGGCAGCATATCACTAAGGTTACCATAGCTTGATGAAGTACACAAATCTGGTACTTAAAGTCACAAGTTCCAATCCAACAACTGTTAACAGACAATGAATGTTGCGTTTCTGAATACGTCTTTCAAGATAGGTGCTTGGGAGTTTTCCAGGTTTTCTCCCTTGTAACATGTGAATATTGCTCACAATCTATAAAACGACTACTAGAAGGCAATCTTCACTGTGTCCATTAAAATACTTTATAATGGCTTTTAAATATAAGAGTGTCCACGAAGCAGTGTCAAAATATGTGCTGATAATTCATTTCATCTTTTTCTTCTTCTAGTTGAGTTTAAGTGAAACTGGGCACCTCTGCTCTGTGGCATTTTGTGCCAAATTTTATCTTGATTAGACTAATCAATAACTGGAGAACACAAAATTCAATTGTTCTTTTTTTTTCTTTAGCATGCTCATACCTTGCTTACCAATACTGTAATTCAAATTTATAAAATTTTGAGTATATCTTCAACTGGCTCACAACAATACATGACTGTGAATTCAAAAATGTTGATTCTCAAACCAATCCCTTATAAATGGGAATGTTTTAATTATATTTCTTTAGCTTAGAACAATCATCATGATTTCCAAATATAATATTTAAACTGTATTATACTTTTCTTTTATAATTTTGGACATTCCCTTTTTTATTTTAAATTCACTTGAATCTCGTGAGCCTCATAAACAAAAAGAGGCCATAGAATGGAAGAGAAACCATAAAAAACATTAAAATATCTATTCAAATTGCATAAACATTGAGCTTGTGTTAAAAACAGATCTTAAAGAATTTTACTTTTCTGAACAGAATTCTAATGTTTTTAAGATGTTTTCCTTGCTGATGGTATAGGACGTTTGTGTTGTGTTGGATGCTGTATGATATGTGTAAGATCCAGCAGGAGTATTACACGGCCATATTTAAGTTATCTTACAACAATAGACTCATTTTTATGAGTCTCTAATTTACAAACACCAATATTTTTAGAAGCTAGAGATAAATCTCTACTTTGACACTATAGATACAATAATAATTTTAACTCACATTTATAAACTACTGAAAAATTTCCTTTTTGAAAACATTCGTTTCTGACAAATATTTTTCTTTTCCGTTTCTTTATTTTTATGATGATATTTCTTAAATTTTTTTATTTGATTTCTTTTTATGTAATCCATGAGAACTTGCTTTAATCTTGAACAATAGAGTGACTAGAGCATGTGTGGGAACAAATATTTGATGTAAAGGAACTGTGGAGTGGAATTAGATTCCTAAGTGATGCAAGAACATAGAAAAGGGTTTAAAAAAAAAAAAAAAAAACTCTCTGTACATGAGAAAATAGAAAGGTGAAAAACTCAGTATTTGGTTATATTTTATTAGAATAACTCAATTTATGAAATTTCATTGGTCAATAGGGAGATCAAACTAGTTCCATGAAGGATATGTTGCAGCTGAAGAATTAAGCATTAAATTCAAATCAGTCACATCAATCAAAGTAAAAAAAAATTCTAAAAGTAAATCGAAAAATATCAATTGGCATGAAATGGAATTTTAAAGAACATTCTTTCGACAATTTAAAAAAAAAAAAAAAGAAAAGAAAAAAAAACTCCCAAAAAAATTTTCTTGAGAAAGCACTACTAGCAAAAATATTGTAGAGAAGCATACATCCTAAAGCTATGAGTCTATAGGTTTAATGAGATAGGTTGGCCATTTACTTTATTTTTTAACAAGTTATAGACACCTTATATTTAGGATTTGACAATGTTTAAAATTTTGAAGAAACATGGATTGTTCAAATCATTATATACACATATATATACACAGTATTAGGTTAACATGTATTAGGTTTAGTAAATTAATTATGTATTAAAAAAATTGTATTATGGCTTAGTAAATTAACAAAAGCATAGTTTCAAATAATCTAAAGTAAGTTGGATAAGTGAAACAATACAAGTAAAATGAAAAAAATAAAACTAAAATAGTTCTTGGCTGAAAGTAAATTCTAAACCTGTTTTCTGAATACAAGGGTTTATTCATTTATTTCTTTTATTATATACATACATAAGCAAACATACATATACATAAAATTTTTCTAATGATTTTTTTTATGATAAAAAAAATTTGAAAATTTAAGGATAAAAAGTTACCAAGGTTCAAGGGAGTTAAGTACCATTATTTACAGGAACAATCAGTTCCACTCTCAAATAACGAGCAATTTTTTAATTGTCTCACATGAGATATGTGCTTGAAGTGCAGATTTAATGCAAATCTTTTATCCAGGACATACTTTTAACTCTTTAAATGAATAAATTTAAATGACACACAATGAAAAAGAAAATGATTCTCATTTATTTTCCTTTGGCACAAATCTACTAGTTGTTACCATGTAAACACAATAATTTTTAAGCAAATCTTTTGTTGCCATCTAAAGGAAAACTCAAATGTGCAGAAATTAAAAATAAGATGAAGAAGAAACATAGAAGTTGCTACATGCTGAAGATACATCAGATAATGAAATCATTGAGACTACAATGAATGAGAACAAAAAAGAGCTTTCAGATATCAAAAACGAAGAAAATAATGTAACGCAAAGATTGACTGTGAAACAAGCAGCAGAATGATTAACAAGACTAAGATATTTTTTGGGAGAAATATAGGGAAATACATTTTTTATACTTTGAAGAGATGGAAAAATACTTTTTCAAAAATGTAGTTTTTAAACACAGAAGCAGATGATTGCCTACCTGATTTTTCATCAATAAAGTCAAAGTAAATACTGTTTTCAAGTATGAATCTTATTTTGCACATGTTTCTAATAGAGAAAATCATTTTTTCTAATAGTATTTTATTTATAAAAAAAAGTAGTTGGTCATAATAATCTAATATATTTATTAAATTTATAAATTGCTTTATTGTCACTACAAGTTCATAATATTCAGCATCTACTGTATATTTATAATATACTGATAGGTGCTGGATTTTTTCTAACAGTAATCATAATATTAAAGCAACTATTTTTCCAAGAGAAATCATAATATGAAAAGTAAATATCAAACACTCTTTGTCATGTTATTATATAATCGTTTGTGAACTGGAGATCCAATTCAAAACCTTAAGCTTTCCTCAAGGTTTGTAAAGTATCAGAGTACCAGATGGTAATGAACAATGTAGAATTTTCATTCCTTCATTTTTTTTATACAGACTTAATGGCTACTTTAATAAAATAAACAAGTTCTTTTGTCTAATTTTAAATAACTTAATTATGTAGCCAAATCGACTTTTATGTTTTGAGATCTAATACCAATGGTTTAACCAGTTTTTACATACTGCATTTAAACATTTTGATATTGATTATACAAACAGTGAAAGTTAAATATTCTGTTCCTTATGATATTTATGAATGTAGTTATTACAAGTCTTTTTATGAACTTCCAAGACAGCTATGTTAATAAGACATTTTAAACTTATTTTGCACTATTTGGGAAGATCACCCAAACCAAACCAAATTTTTTCTTGCTATAACATATTTAAAAATTGTTTACTACACTTTAAGGGTAATAACTGGTAAAAATGCTAATTTTTAATAACAAAATAGTTTTTCCTTTTAATCATTTCCTCAGAGTAGAATTAAAGCAACAAGGATAAATTCCATAATTATTACAATACTCATTTTACTTTCTATATTAAAAGGTACTTTTAAATTACAAAAAACATTTGGTTCAATTTGGAAATTTTTTATAATTCTTCACAAATAAACATTATAATAACTTTTTTTTAAAAAAGAAAGTATTATTTCACAAGCAAGTGTGAATGTTATGTTAACAATAATTAAATAAATATATATTTGGTGACTCTGTATACCAGTTGAAAATCTATTATAACTGAAAACATGAAGAATAGAAACAAACATAACTGTACTCTATTTAGACATTTAAGGGTAAGTAAATAATGTTTGTATTATAAAAGAAGAGCTAAAGTGAAAAGGAACATAGGCATAAAAAAGCTTTTTATGATACAGTTCTAAAGATATTTGTGATTAATGTGAAAAAAAAACTTTTTTTCACCTTAATTCTAGTATTTAGATTTGTATATAATGCCAGCTCTTGGCTATATTAAGAAGGATAAAAATGTACCAAGACTAAACTGTTCTGTGTTTTGTTTCAAAATTTTTACATCTGGGTATCTATTTGAAGCTTTTAAGCATCAAATTTTGAAAGAAAAGATTTTTGGAAGAAAAGACACGTCACCTTAGATCTTGAAAAAATTTAAATAGCACAAAAACACAGTACTTAGTTGTATTATTCAAAATTTAGCTAAGTACTGTGTAAAAGCAAAAGCATGAGCATCACACTCTCTAGATCTTGTGACTGATGTCTCATAACATATTACACATCATTTATTAAAAATATGCAGGCTGGAACCAACTAAAAAATTATAGATTTGGTTTGGTTTGCTAGTCGTTCAACAATCATTTTTTGCACATGGGGGCTAATTAGACTGGGACATATGGTTTAAAATGGATTATGAACTATAACAAACATCCAAGCCCAAAGGTACTAACCATTGGGCTACCAGTTTGGTTGAAAAATTATAGAAAAAAAAATGTTCAAAATATTCTTATGTTCACAAATGCACTCATATTTACAATTTAAAGTCTGCATACAATATTTATATTATTTTATAAAAATATTCTCAGATTATTAACAAGTTATTAAATTGTAGATGAAGAAAATAAAATTTAAAGTTTTACTTTAAATTTTATTCATTCATTATATCATTCATCAAATTCAAATTCTTCAATATCCTAGTCTAAATTAGAATTTGAAAAATACATTGCATACTCTTCTATCTATACAATTTCTTTCTTCAATTTTTAGGGATATAACTTAAACATTTTTAATCCTGATATTAATGACAATATAATTTCATAACTATAAGTTTTTGCAAATGATATAATATTTTTTAAATGCTTGTAAGCACATCCGTTGAAAAGGTGCACTGCTAAACATTTACATAGTTAATAATTTACAATTGCACAATATTTCACATTTGTCTTAGCATTAAAATTTAGAATTATATATGAAAAAAAAAATAAATAAAATTCGAAACAAATATAATTCTTAACAAATTTTTCTACAATATTTTGTTAATAATAAATCACACAATATATATAAGAGCAAGAATTAGGACTTTTCACCCTTCTTTGTTTTAAACAAAATAAGCAATAATCTTTTCCATAGTACATAGTGTATTTTTACTTATTCCCCCATCTCATCTCAAGGCTTATTATATCAATAAGAAATTTAAATCAATCAGAATACAATATTTTTAATTAAGAATATAAATTGTGCATTTATTTTTATAAAACATTATCAACATTCCAATTTTTTAAAGAATTCCAAAGTATAAACTTTTAAAAGCTTCTCTTTAAAGTATAACCCAGCTAAAAAATTATTATCTAATTAGACATGTTCACTTAAAAATAATCTCTCAGTAATATATTATAACCTAATTTATGTGGAAGACTCTTAATTTAACTGACATATGATGAACACATTTCTAACCATAAGTACAATGAATTAGTAAAATAAAACTGTAATTATCACTTCATACACTCATGATTTAAAAAAAAATTAAAATAGAGATATTAATATAAACAATTGATTTAATTTCAGGAAAGTGAATTTCATTATTATCTTATTTTGACATTTCATATAAATGAAATAAAAAATATAGTCAAAATAAGCCTGCAAGAATTGGGTTCTACTAAATAAAAATTTGAAAATAATAATGGAGAGAACAATATTATTTTGAAGAAACAGATGCTAAAACTTACACACACTGCTCAAATTGAAAAAATATGTCATAGGGACCAGTAAAATTGTTCTTAAATTCAAAGTTTGTTAACTAGAAAAATAACTGTTAGATTTTAAAACTATTTTACCATAACCCTCTTTTTCTACGTACTATCAGAAAAAAATTATTTAGTATGCATTATATATAAACATATACAAGATGAAATTCATATTCATAAAAAATTCTTACTTTCATTTTATTGTGGAAAAGTCAGGCAAACTAAACAATTTTTCTATCTCAAAACTTAATTCTTAAAAACACATTTTTTGCATGTAAAATTGCATCTCGCAGTTGTTTTTCCCAAAAACTACCACAACTTTGTTAGCCATTCATATACTTGTTTTGTAGACAGTCTAAGAACAGATTTGTATTCTTTATTTTCTACAATCTGAAAGTTTTTTCATTCTAATTTATTATCATTTAAATGATCCAATAATTCTTATAAAAAAATGCATCTGAATCCAGAATTAAAAATTCTTGAAATGAAATTTTAGGGAGCAGAAGGTTTACCTGTCAAAGTTCAAGTATGAGTAACATATATTCACTCATCATGAAATAAATTCTTTTGGTTTTCTTTAGCTATAGGGAATTTATTTAAAAATGAATGCAGAACAAAATAACTTAGATAATTGTTTTTTCTGCAACATCATTCCAAGATTACACTCACAAGAACATTTCACCTAGAATTTCAATTTCATAAGGTGTTTCCAAAACATGATCACTCCATCCAAAAGTATTTTACGGTATTTTCATTTGAAGTCATTGATGCACTTGAATTATGCAAAGACAGAAATTAAATTAGATGCAAAGAATACCACAAGGATTGCATTAAAAAATGCAGGGTGAATGATACTTGAGGCTAGTTCTAATAACCCTTTAAGCAGTTTGCCCATACAGCATGCGTGCTACCCAAAATTCACTTTATCCAGTTTGCCCATACGCCACACGGGCATTGATATTTTCTCCTTTCCTTTTCTGGTTTGCCCGCATTTTTTATTATTGTAAGACACTATTTAGTATTATTATTTTTCAACAGATGGCGTGCCTTGTTCATGTAAATGAAATGCTTTTCATCCTGGTTTTTCTATTCAGCGGGAACTTTTCTTGGAAATTTTGTTTCTACTCTATGCTGCGCTTGTGAATCTTATGGAAATTATGAATGGAATAGACGATGAAAATACTTTCTTGTTAGACGATGAACTACATTCTGATACAGATATTTTTTCTAATTATTAGGATTATTCCTCAGATGACTCGTGCAGTGAGCTCAGCTCTGATGAGGATTTGAGTTCTGCAAGAATTTTTACTGAGGTTGATGTGAAAAATCCACCTGTTCCGTGTTCTCAATTTAAATTTTCTGGTATTCCCTCTGTGCAAGTACAATTTGACAACACTTCTGATGTTCTACAATTTTATGAAACATTCATTCATTTTTCATAAAAATGTTGTTCAACAAAAAATGTTGTAAAAAGCATTAAAAGTGAAAAAAAAATAAAAAAAAATTCTTAATAATCTTATTCTACAAAGTACCATATGGTACTTAATTATATGCAATAAAAAATATGCCTTTTTTGGAAGCATTTCTGGTAAAATAATTGACCGCTTAAAGGATTAATAACTTAAAGTCTACTCACATAAATCCTATCAGGATTCATAAAAAAAATATTTTCCAGTATATCTGATTTTAGAATCAAAACTATTTTTGTCCATTGCACTGATTAATTAATACTTAATGCTTCAATTAATTATCCATAATTCAAAGGATTTACTATTCTCCAATAATAATGTCAATCCCAGATTCTCAACCATAAAATAAAAATATATAAATAAAACAGATGATAAAAAAAAATAAATGCAAGCAAAAAATGCATTAAAAAAGTTCGAAAAAAAAGAGATTTTTAAAAAATTTTATTCATTAAAATTACTATTGTGTCTATGGGACTTTGTTAGGAATAAGTCAAAAGTTTATAAATTTGTTAATTTTTATAAATAAGAGCTTCAGAAAAATGGACATCTACTGTATATACACTCTTCAAGAAAAAAAATCGAAGCACCAAGTAGATAGTGGTTATTTTTAATGAAATTAAATGTATACAACTCATTTAATGATAATGAAATAATAAAAAAATCAAGGCAGAGATGTCATCCATGGCTTATGATTACAGTTTGAATATTCAAATCAGATGTAATTGGAAACAACCCTGGCGGTGATACATGCTTGAATGTGCCTGAGTAAAGAGTGATGGAAATTCCCAATGTCATGCTACAATACATTCTTTCAGGCATTGACCAATTGTTATTGCAGATCTGATATATTTTATAGTGACCAAATCCAGTGCCCTACAAAGTCTCAGAGACGTTCAATTGGTGAAAAGACTGGTGACTTTGCTAGTAAGGAAGAGTAATAATAGCACAAAGGCAGTTCAGAAACATGTGAGGGGTATGGGGCCTGGCAATTTCCCTGTTACCAAGTCCCATACCTAACCCATACATATTGGAAACTGTCTCTGGATGGCATGCCATGAAAAGTAATATAACCAACTACAGGATGGTATCAAACTATCATTGAGTTGTGCACAGAAGATGACTAGTGATGATCTGCTGTCATAAGAGATAGCACTCCATACCATCACACCAGGGGTTACAGCTATGTGCTTTTGTAAAATAAAGGCTGACAAATATCTCTGCCCATCTCTCCAGACATGAACACAATGGTTATTTGCTTCAAGAGTAAAGTGGCATTCATAGTTGGACATTATGCAATGCCAATGTGATGATTGGTTGTGACACCACTCCAGACGATCCGCTGATGCTGTGGGGTAACCCGTATCAATCAAGCAGGATGAAACAATCGAATGTACCAAAGTATGGAAGAGAATGTATAGTATGATGAATAGTATAATATGTTGAATACTATTGAAATTATTTACAATCATCTCATTTTGCCTCACATTTGTGCACTTTGGCCATCCACAGCTTCCCTTTCATTGATAAGTTCCTTGCAGCTACCATTGCTGCCAGCACCTGTGCACAATTGTGCCAGTAAGTTGCAGGTGATGACCCCTTGCTTGGTATGACAACCCAGCTTCATGCATTCCGACACTGCAATCATGTTCGAAGTAATTCAGTTGTCTGTTGTTAAGATTTCCAAAACATCATGATAAAATTATGTTATTTCTCAAAGGAATTCCAATGATAAAAAGAAAAAAAGATCACAATTTTCTACCTCCATTACCAGTTTTAAAGTTTGTGAGTAGCTCAGCAGGCTACAACTACAATTCTTACTCACTGTCCTTGAAAATTTTATTATTTGCATCTTTGATCAAGATGTCTTTGCTTACAAAATTTCAACACAATATCTCTTGATACTTTGATTTTTTTGCAAAAGAATGTATACCAAGTAATAAATTTTATTAAAAACAAATATTTATAATTAAATATCTAAAATAAATTTCCGGATTTTTTAAGTCAAGTTTTTCAAATAGTGTTCATAATGAAAAAAACTCAGCATTCAAATTTCACACTCATTTTAGTATCATTAAGCAATTCAATAATTAAAAAAATATAAATAAAAATCATGAAATTTTTTTGTTTCTTTGTTGAAAAGAAAATAATTTATATAAACTATTTTCAGGTAGAAAAATATAATTTCATTTAAAATATATCCTTTAAAATTGTATTTAAAAAATAAAGCATATATCCAAATGATCATTTGATAAGAATAAAACCTTTTTCATTTCCGGTAAAACTGGAAATTTAAATACTTTGTTTTAATTAGATATACAATTACTGTTGAAGAATTTTTAAAATTGTTAAAAGGATAACTCATTTATAGTATTTTAGAGAGAAACAGAAATTATTTTAAGTGTCTCCCAGGTCTCTTACACTAATCATTCTTTATACTTGTGTATTACTTAATTCTTGATTTTTAATATAATAAATTAAATAAAAGATTATGTGACAAATTAGAACAACAAATAATTCTGCTTTCTCCCCCCCCCCCAGAACTGAAGACTTTTGTATGCTTTTCCTAAATATAATGTTGTTTAAGCTGTTTTCATTACACATATGTACCTCCATACCCACATTACCCCCATATGGTGCAAGCTTTTAAATTCCTAGATGTATTTTAACTTCAAATTATTTCTATCAATAAAGAAAAAATATAAAACATTCTGATATAAGACAGAAGGAACCAAGAATTGTTTGATAAGAATAAAAGCTATATGAAACATTTATTACTATATTTTTTACATACATGTATCCAAAAGATAGAAATTCTAAGGAACACCCTTTATATTGTTAAGAGCAAAATTTATTCTTAACCATTTCATTTCAGTGGTAAAACTGTTGTACCACGAAAGTGAGTGTCTCGGAAGACAGCTGTGATACTGCAGTTGTACCATGGATTTCCCCCCCCCTTTCAAGTACTTAACTTTCTTCTGCTCAAATTTCTTCGGGCAGTTGAGGGAGATTTAATTGCTGGTTTTTTGTGACAGAAAGTTGTAAAAACTGGGGACTTGTCTGAGCGGAGAATTTTGGTGTAAAACAAATTTATTGGTTCTTTTTTTTTTTTTAAAGGAAAACATACATTCATCCTCACTTTAGCAGTTCTTTTCTCTCATAACTAGTTGCTTTTTTTGTCAATTGAAAAAATATTTTTGATGATTTCATGTCGTAAGAGCTTGATTTTGATGAAGAAATAAAAAATAGAATGAATTAGAAGAAAATTTTTCACACAGTGATTTTAATTGCTGTATTGAATCTCAATTCAATTATAGTAGATTTCTTAATGACAATAATAATGCAGGTTTCTTTGTATAATTTGTGATTTTGATTGATGTAATGCTAAAATAAATGATTAGCTTATAACTTTTAAATTTATGGGAGACTTAAATATTTCTGACAAATAAATTATTGAATTCATGAACATGATTTTTTATTTTTTTTTTTTAATTTTTCAAAAGATATTTTGAATTTTTTGGCAGATAAAACAAATAGATATGCTTCACATACATATAATATAGAGGCATTTGTTCATATATATATATAAGAATTTTCTTATTGCAACAGCATACATTCTTACGTATGCATATTTTTATTTTCATCATGAAAGGAATTTAACTATAATCTGTTAATTGTGTCCCTGAATTACGCAATTTCCTATTTATAAAAATTTGAGATTCTCAGTGAGGCATGAGTTAAAACATTTTACAATTTTTAGCTATAAATAAATTGGTACACTGGCACTAGCATTGGTTAACTCTTTTCAAATTTCATAATATTCGGGAAAAGGAGCATCAGTCCTTTCATTTTTAAAATCATAATCCTTAACAACAGGACTATTTGGTCAAATCATCAACAAAATTACAAGTTTTGAGATTGATATTTATTCAATTTAGGTATAAAACACTTAATGAAATAATTAGTGATTTTTAAAATTATTTACTTATGAAAAAATATGTTAGAAAAACCCCAATACAAAGGTTCTATATGAAATCCGTCATCCTTTTTGTCAACATTTTTAATATTAGTATAAAATATAAACACAGTTATATTTGTAAAAAAAAAAAAAAAGAAGTTTTTGTTTCGATGATTGTTTAAACTTATACATTCATTATTTTAATAAAAATTTTGAATTTCATGTTTCTTATGAAGTAATTTCTAATCATTAAAGTGTTTCTGCATTTTTTGTTTCCCTTTTTCCTTGAAACGTTATCATTAAAAAAACAACTCTCAATATAATATGAGAGCTTTTTTAGTTTCTGGCTGAATATATTTGAATTGATCTTGCCCACTACTGAACATTGACGAATAAATATCATGTTTTTCATTTTCCTGCATACTCACATGTCAGGATAGATAATTTTCTAGTTTTCTTCATAACATTTAAAAAAGGACTATTATTTACGGACATATTCCAGGATGAACTTGTACTTTTTGATTTCATAAGAACATGTGAGGTTAAAAAGGAATAAATTACTTTATTATTACTTAAAAATAAAAGTATTTCAAACCAAAAGGGAGATGCAGTGCATATTTAAGATTACTTTATATTTGTGAGTCTATTGCAAAGCAGATCTTTTTCAAATACAACTTCGGTAATTTACATGTGCTTTGTTTGAGCGAAAATTATTTGTTAAAAATATTATCTTTATTTACATATTTTAATACCAAACATGCTGTTTTTAGGAATGTTTTTGAAAATATTCAATTAGAGAGTTCATTGCTTATTATTTTTATTATTGCTAAATACTTTTCGTTAATTTAAGAAATCTGTTATTTTAAATATTTTGATTGATAAGAATCTACTAAATCAATGAAATTTATCATATAATTATTTCAAACAATTTCATAAAATTCTTTGTAATAAATTAATTTCAGCTATATCATAATTTACTAAACTGACTATATTTATTTCACATACGCATGTATAAATCTTAAAATTTTTGTAACACTTTTTTATCCAATATGTTAAACAATGAAAGGAAAAAAGTCAATTGCTTATCGATAAGTATAGTATTTTTGGTTTACCCATTTGCATTTTTGTCAAAATTAGGGCAAACCCAGAGCAGGATATCACCCTCAAAAGATAAAGATTCGCTCTGGGGAAATCTTTAACATTTAAGTGGGGAGAACATGAACCTCTACTTTCTGTCAGGGGGGTAGGAAATGTTCTCTTCTCGCACTGCTGTAGGAGCTGTTTCTTGAAACGGTGACGCCGGACTCACAAGGTTAAAAAGATACTAACCAAATTTTTTGTTATGAAGAATTTAAATTGGTGTTTTCTTATTTATAGTTATACTCTAGCTGATTAGCTTCATTATTGATGCTTCATCATCAACAAATACCAACATTACCTAACTTTTTATTTTTCGATTTTTAATTCATTAATATTTTTCATTGTATTTTTAATGTTATTACCCAACACTTCACTTTCTCTGCAGAGCACAAAAAATTAGTTAAATAAATAGAACTGAATGAACACATCGCAAAATAACCCAATCATCAGTGATGCAGAATATCTATACTTGAAATATTTGCTACTTTCTTAGCTTAGCTAATTTTTAATTTCGATCTCATTAAAAGTATATTGTAAACTTCTCTTGTTCATCGTAGTAAATATAAAATGCCAGAGAAACTAAACAAATTTTTTAAAATAATTAATTTGCTGTACTGCTACTAGATTAAATTTTGTTCTGGTTTTAGATATTATTTAGAAATCCATTTTTAATTAATGCTACAAATAGTATCCTAAAGTTACTTAGCAAAAAATATTTTGAGATGCTGAAACCAGCTTTTCAAATTATTCATTAGATTAACAACAACTATATGATGCTCACATATAATTTGAAATTATATTTTTAATATTTAGATATTAAATATATAATGCTGTATAACATGAACTCATTTCTGCATAAAGATGGCTGAATTGTACAACTGCAATAATCTTTCTTTTCTTTTTCTTTTTTTTTTTTTTTTTTTAGTTATTTTAGTCAAAGGAATTTTTTAAACTCTCAAACAATTGCATACCAAAATGGCAAGCAATACATGCAACATGTTTAGTGGGAATTTTTCAGTGTATTCTGCTTGAGTATATGTTGCGAATAATTCAACTAAAATGAATAGGTTGTATTCAATGAAAATTCTTGAGAAAAAGGGGAAAAAAATGAGGGTAAGAATATACTTTTGACAATGATGAATTTATAAAATTAGGAGTCATTTTTTTTTTCTATTTCTTTGAAATTATGATTTTGAAGTGGACTTCAGTAATAGACTCAAGTTTTAATTTAAATAAATTGATCAACTTATTTTAATAATAAATATGGGTCCTGCCAAACAAACAAAAACACTGGGGTTTAAGTATAAAATTATTCAATTTGCAAATGAAAATGTCAATAGTATTGCAGTAAGGATCTTTTATTTAATATTGGTGAAAACTCTATGTGTGAAAAGAAAAAAGAAACCACAATAATTAATATGCGAAAGTGCTAATCAAAATGCAATAATGTAGTAGGGAATTTGGACAATAAATTCTAATGTTTTGGCAAACTAATTACAGAAACGTGTTATTCACCAATAAAAGGGTAAAAATTATTTAGTGTCACAGTATTTGAAATGTAGTAACTTCATCTGATACAAGTGGAAATAAAACAATTAAGGTGAAAAGAACAAAAAGGATTTACATAAAAATAAATCATGAAACAATTTTCATTGAATGATCTTTTACTTGGGAAATAGAACTAAACTAACCCCATGACTTTTTAAAAGTAAAAAGAGCAATGATAAAATCCCCTATATTTTTATTTATGCTCGCAAAAAAGGATAAATGAGTGAAAATGATAAAAATTGTGAACAAGAAATGTTTTCCAAAAATGTACAACGGCTTAAATAATCCAGAAAGTCTACATTTTAAACATGCAACAGATATTACAAAAATTTAATGAAAAAAGGAAATACAGCCAAGCAAATTAACACCATTTGTTTATTCTTTGGATATGTGTATCAACATACCATTTTAAGATAATTTTAAATGACAGTGGAATATCTACATGATAGGACGTAATGTTTCTCACTAACAAATTTTGGTCAATTACATTATGCAGCCCAGACCATGTGAGAATCAAAAAAAGTATGAGAGGCAATAAAACCTAATATAATTCAAAAGTTACTTAAAATGTATATACTCTAAAAATTTTAATGGAATAGAAAAATATTAGTTGTCTCAGAGAGAAACTCGATATTTAGCTTCTAATAAATTTTACAAATATATATATTTACTTCGTTAATATTTAAATGAAAAAATTGGATTATTTACAAACTGCATATTTTATACATTTTTCTTTTCTACCACCCATGCTTTGTTTTTCACTTCACATTAACACATTTGTCAAAATATTTTTTTATTTGCTATAGCTATTAGTTTTTAATTTAAAATGTGCTGTGTAACTTAAAAAAGTTTTTGCTTCCATATAACAATATACGAATTTGAATATTTTAAAACGAAATAGCTCAAGGCAAATTGCAAACTGATGTTAGCGAATTTACAACCTTAATATCTTTACGAAGAACGAAATTCCTTTTTGAACATAATTGGACAAAGCCGATTATAGCTTAAATAAATCTGGTGTGTCTTGGTACCACCTGTTATTTATCCTATGAAACATAAACTGAATTTCTTTCAAAACTTTCTTGTATGCTTTTTTGATGGAGAAAGTTTTTTAATCAGATTATCTGCGGCCGTGTATAATAAGCACAACGAAATTTGGAACTTTTTTAACACATAACCTGCGGATTATATACAGGAAAATACTGTAATAGCATTTAGATACCAGTAGAAATTTAATTTTTTTATATCCACCTCTCATCCTAATTTTGAAATCTTATATTTTCCAATCCCAATATATATTGCACATTGAAAACGTTTATAGTTTTTGCAGGTGCACATTACACTGAGCAAAATGTGCTGCAATTTATAATATACGTGTCTTAAATCAATATTTTAAAAACATTTACTATTTTTGAAATTTACACACATGTTCATCCATTTGTGCTTGAACTACATTTCAAGTTAAAAAATATTAATTCCTTTTCATAATTATAAATAACTTGTATTTGTGAAACTAATGAGTTAACTTTCACTTTAATTTTTTTGACAAAAATGCTATTAAACATTTTATTTAAAATAAAATATGAATAAAAAACCTATCATTTTGCAAAATAAACCAAACTTTTTACATACTTACTAATTTATAAAAACCTAATAAAATTCCTACTTTCATTATATATTATTATGGAATGATAAAATTTAATCAATGAAATAAACAAAATTATTTTAACATGTTTTATTTCATTGAGTTAACATTTTCATTTATTCTTTAAGGTGCAAAATATATTTCTTTTGGTGATAAAATTTCTCTGAAAAAATATTTCATTTATCCAATGGATACAGAAAAACTCCTGATCAAATCTTATTTTAATGCAAAATTAAGAAGCCAATTGAAATACTTAAAACATCGCATACCTCATTTTTCTAATATAATTAATATTTGAACTAAATCTTAATGTCTTTACAGGTGACAAATGCACCATACTGGCCAGAAAAACTTTTATGATTTCATGACATAACCTGATGTGTGAAATTTATTTGGACTCATAGTAGTCTTTAAAGCTTTACCTACACATTCATTTATTTAATATTTATGCTTGAAAGATTTGCACTTGATATTGTAAGCCAAAATAATGATGTCTTATTTTTCAAGTGAATAAAATTCTATTTTTCAGATTTGTGTGAAGCAAGTGTCAGGTATGAAGGTTAAGAAATTGAATTTGTGTTTTTTTAAATTTGACATGCGAGTACTGTTTAAGCAGTACCAATGATTCTATTGATGTGATGATTAGTGAGGACTTTTACTTCATGTTATTCCATTAAAATTGCTGTTGTATGTAATAATTTATGTAATTTCTAACGTGAATGTACAAATATTTTACATATATATAGGTTTTTTGTGAAATATTAGTTTGGGGAAAAAGAAATCCATTATTTTTACGTGAACTTTATGTAACTTCTTTTGGATTCACTTGGTAAAAAGGTTTAAAACAGCTTTCATGTAGATTTTTAGGTCTTGCACGTTACGACTGCTGACATGCGGTTAACTTCGATCATTTTTGATATTTTATAGACATTTTCGACGATGCTGTAACCACATGCGAGGTGCATCTCTAACATCAAAAATACCCGAACGGAATCGACGAAACAAACATTGTACATAACTGGTTCTTACAGTCTTATATAGGACGATAAACACCTTTCACAATTTTAGCCACCCAGCTATCTTTTTCGCCGTTACAAGAGAAAAACGAAAATGTATCGAATTTTCTGTTTGTTTTCTTCCATTTTTAAAACCTTGTACTTGTAACCGAATAAATCAAACAAAAAACCGCAAGAGGATATTTTAGTGTCAAATGTCACTTTTCCAACGAGCATAAATCTGAAATTGTTTGATAGATACCTCACGAGATATCGATCACTACAGACGTCTACCGAAAAATTAATGGATTACTTTTTCCCCAACCTAATATAATTTTAATAAGAAACTCAAGTTTTTATAAAATGTATTTCATTTATATCATTGCCCACATTTCCAATCCTAGATTATGTTTACAATGATGTTTTGCTATGGCCCATTTAGTTAAAATCCAAGCTTTAAAAAAAATGTATGTTATTAACATTACAGATTAAGCTTTATTGCCCACTTGCCTTTCATACTAGACACCAATTAAAATGATGTTTCGGGCACCATTGCTTGGTTGATAAAAATCTGAGTTTTCATAAAAATGTATGTTATTTACATTATTGATTTAGAGGAAGGGTGACCAAGACATCAACCGCGGTCGACTGGTAGACCGCGAAGACATTTTAGGTAGTCCACGCGACCATCCCGAGAATGACCTCGAATATTAGCAATTTAATTTATGACTTATGACATAGAATCAATGAATTATTTAAAATAAAAATTTACTAAAGTCTACTTCGCCTTAAAACGCTTCAAAACTCAAAATAAACTCTGCAAAGACTTACGATTTAAAACCTAAAACAGACCGATTAAAATATTAAAAAAAACTATAGAAAGGTTTGCATCTCAATTAAGAAAACATGAATTGAGAATCTTCAAAAACATGGAGGAAGAGTGTATTCATAATCCAAACTTGGACTTCGAAGATTTCCCTTAATACTTACTTTTATTGTTTGAAGAATTTGAAAAAAAAAAAAAATCGTTGACTTAATTAGGTTAAATGAAATACTCAATTTTACCATATTTCCATTTAATGAAAATGTCAACATTGATGAAGTATCTGAAAAAATAGGACATTTAATAGATATCACATCAATCACAGTTAAGGAAGAAATTATTAAATTAAGATACGATATATTTCTTAAATCCAGAGCATATTTAGCGATACTGATTATTGAAATTTAATTTCTGAGGAAACGTTTCCAAATATTTACAAATTGATTTTGTATTTGAAATCATACTTTGGATTGACTTATCTTTGCGAATCTACTTTTTCAACCATAAACGCCATAAAAACTAAACATCGGTCGCGTTTAACTGATGAACATATAACTTTGTGCTTACACATTGCAATAAGCTCGTATCAGCCACAATATGATAAACTTGTCGCAGATATACAGTGTCAAAATAGTATACAATTTTTTCTGTTACCGAAAATAAATATATAAACATATACGTTATTTCTGCCATTGGTAGACCGCCTTTGAATTTTTAAATGTGGAGTAGACCACGGACCCCAAAAGTTTGGCCATCTCTGATTTAGAGTTATTAGTTGTCTCAAACGCTAGATAGCATTTAGACCATTGTTTTTCTTAAGGTGGGGCCACTTCTTGTTAATTAAAGTTCGAGTTTTTATAAAAATTTATGCTACTTAGATCATTGATTCAGTTTTATTGCCCAGTTGTCTCCTGTTTTAAATTGTGCTTTTACTGATTTTTTTTTTTTTTTGAAGAGAGCACTACTACTTAGTTTATTAAAATTTGAGTTTTTTTAAGACTATATGCTATTTACATTATTAATTTAGATTTAGAGCCCAGTTGTTAATATGTGCTAGTTATACTGTGCATTTTTTGTCTTTTTGTTATTTAAAAAATAATTTAAAATGATTATGCATATTTTATTGAGCTAGTAAGAATAGTAGTATTGATATTTATTCATTTCATATTTGTTTTCTAATAAGTAACTTTTGTGAAATTAGTTTCTAGTCACTAACTTTGTAATAAATTTGCAGTAATTATAATGAATATACAAATCTTGATATTTGAAATGGAAAATAGCATGGGAGTGCGATGTTCAAAGCTTAAGTTTGATCCGAATTTTAAAAAATGGATACTGCATGAAGTGACATAATTGAGGTCAGCGAGATAATTGTACAGCGATTGCAACAAAACTTAGAAATCACGCCAAACCTGTACACGCTCATAGGATTTTACCAATGATTGTGCTTATTAAGCTTATTATTAGTAACTAATTGAACAACATTTATTTAAAATAAAATGTGTGAATTGGTACATGTGTAAAATCCCATCAGCCATGATTAAAAAAAATGGCCCAAATAACATGACTATTCACCAATGGTAGAAAACTATGTTACAAATACATGGCTGTTACTTTGATAAATCATTTATATTTGTTGAAACAAGAGTTCAGTTCTAATAATTATTTTTCTACTTTTAAGCAACCAAATAAAATCTTGGAACTTAAGTTACTAGAGAATAGAGCATTGAATATTTTCAAGACTATTAATCTAGCATCTAAAAAATGCTCTAGTGAGAATGATATAATTTCACTTAAAGTCAGACAAACAATGGCATTGAAATTTTCATGTTGTTGTTTTAACTGCACTAAAATTTATTCATTGTTACATAGTTAATATTAAATGAAGTACTTTATGTTAATCTTTGTAAATTAAATATGTTAATCTTTGTATATTATTATTTTAGGTTTGCAATTAAAAAAAAAATGACCCATTATTTTAACATTTTTTTTTGGGGGGGGGGGTAAAATAATGAGTTTTAAAACATAAGCACAGTAATTTTTGCAAATGAACTGTACCACAACTTCTTTTAATCATATATTCTACTTTGCTTCTATTCTCATTAAATATGTACTAAGAAACAATATGAAACAATTTAGAATCTTTTTAGCAATATTTGCATCAATTTTCTTGATGGGCAGTATTACACACATGTGCCAACAAAATATTTCTCCGAGTTTAGGAAAACTAAATCAGTGTGAAATCTGTAACCTGTTCCTATCTCATCTCTATGTTTTTGGTGCAATATAAATCAGCTCTGTTAATCTAGTAATCAGTTTTAAAAATGATAGTCTTTCAAAAATGTACTTGTCATAAGGTAATCAAAATCCATTGCTCCCAGATGAACAAATTTAATGGGTTATACCAATATGGTTTAGGTGAGCAATACTGAAATATTAATTAAATGCAAAAATCAAACTGTTCCTAAGATGTCCAGAATCAATTTTAAAAAGTTTTTGAGCTGCAATCAGTTTAATTCAATTAAATTCAGTTTTCAGTCATGCTTATTATAAATCATACTTGAGCTCTAAGTGAGGAAAAATTTAACTTTTTGCTTTAATTAGGTGATAAAAATAGATATCTGTTAGAAGGGTAGAAAGTTAATAAACACAGTAGAATAATATTAGTTAAACATGGTTTTTACAAAGAAGTATGTTTAAAAAAAATGCCCAAATTTGCTCTATGTTGATCATAAATGCATGCATTTAAATGGAAAAGCAAAAAAATTATAGACAATTTAGAAATTGAACATCTGATACACTTTATTCACTTGCAAACAGAAATCATACAGAAAGTTCATGACTTAATTACAAGCAATAAATTTCTATGCAATGAAGCTACTGCTTTACATATATTCACAAAGTAAAGAAATGGCAGTATCAATGATCTAAGAACTTGTATATTAACCTAGATATATGAATTCACTATGAATGCTACTAATTTTTTTTTTCTTTTTTTTCTTTTTTTTTTTATCACTCTACAGTCACATTTTGCAAACATAAGATTGAATTCATGAAATGTTGAATTTAATGCCAAAGCACTGAGCTTTCAACTATCACAGTGACCAAGAAGCATTTAACCTATATGGCTTTCATCAATATTGTTTTCTCATGAACTTAAATTGCACAAAAAGTTGTTAGTTATATAATTTAAAACATAATGCTAAAAAAAATACAAGACTTTTAAAGATAATAGAATAAATTGAAACATGTATCATTGTGCTTTACAGCTTTCAGAATTCAAGAGATCTAGACGATAAATCAGAATTGTGACAATTTTTATGGATATTTTCTTTTATTGTACAAAAACAAGAATAACTTTTATGATACACTTTGAAAATAAACTGGATAGGAAATTGTTCAATTTCATTTCTTTCAATACTTTTTATCATCCACTTATGCTTAGTATGTAACTATTTTGACTATGCTAGCATTTGTTTAAAGTGTGATTATTTTATATAATCTCTTCAAGATACTCTTTTTAATTAGCAAATTTGGAGATTTTTCTCAATTTTCATTCATATTTCAATAATAACCTAATTATTATTTTTGAACTAATTAACCCCTTACATGAAAAGGAAAACTTACGAGATTTGCTCCCCAGTGCCACCGGTTTTCGCACAGCCACACGCAGTTATGCGGTGTATCGGTGGAAAAGAAGAGGCACGCTTTCCATTCTAATTGTTTACTTTCACAATACAAAAAATAGAAAACATTGGAAATGAAAGAATATAAAGTTACAAACTACTCGAAAACAAACACAAATAATAACTGCAACATATGGAACAAAAGCAACAGCTTAACTCCTTCCACAAGAAATATTTCCCTCTCCAAATAACCCCTTCTTTGAAATAGATGTAACATCATCACAACAGATCTTTTAAACAATGTCAAGGACATTCTATTGTATTCCAAAGCCATGGATCTAGCTTTACTGATAGCAGAGCATTGCAGAGACGCGTATTTCCGAAAGCGTATATATACGCCCGGGGCAGTCGGCGCATCAGCTTAGCGCTGCGTATATATATGCCCGCGGCAGGCAAAAGGTTAAATGTTTTCTCACAAGCTATATGTATGTTTCTATATTTTCATCAGAGCATATGATACAGCCAACATAATTTATATTATGCTTTAACAAAAATTCATAAAGGTAAAAAAGCAAATGTTTTGTCTTTTACCTTTTGGTCTAATTACAGTATTCTTTTGCAAACATTTGTCACTTACATAAACAAATATCTCCAACACTTATATTTTCAATTATTGCTTTTTAATGTAAGATAATAAAGATGAAATTTTTATTTCAATTAACTTTAAACAATAAGGATTGGAAAACAGAACAGCTTTGAAATGATTTCTTTTTTCTAGGGAAGAAAATCCCTGTACAAAATGTTTCTTTCCTTTCACAAAAATAATAATATTTCATTAACTTAAAATTTCATATTGCATTGTAGTTTTGTTTACAATAAGTTATACAAAAAGATTTCAATAGTAACAATATTTAAATCTCTAAAATCTGCTTAGAAAAAATTTGTAAATCACTTGCTTCACTGCTTAGAATCTGCTTCATTGCTTTGTAAATCACTGCTTAGAAAAAAATTACTGTATTTAAGCTAAGTTTATAACCAGTGAATCAAAATTATTGAACATATAATCTTATTGCTTTTTATAATTTAAAGAATTAAGTTTGAAAAAAAATTTAAGTATAATTAATTTTTATTCACATATTCTTTCCAGTGGTACAACTGTTGTAACAATGAAAGTAAGTGTCTCAAAAAATAGCTATGGTACAGGCTGTAGTATCATGGATTTTCCCCCTTTGAGCACTTGAATTTTGCATGCTCAAATTACCATTGGGCAGTTGAAAGAGACTTATGTCACCCTTTTGCGTCTAAAATTTATAAAATTGGGAAGTAGGAAGTGCAAAAAATTTTGATTTAAAACAGAGGTATTAGCTTATTTGTTTATTTTTTTAATAAAAAGTAAATTTCTTTTCATTTTAACAAATTTTTTTATTATGTTTACATTAATTTTTTATGGCTTCACATTTTAAAAGGTTGAGTGATAAAGAAATTGAAAAATAATTGGGTAATTCAGAAAAAAAGTTTAATAATGGTGTTGATTTCTGTGATGTGTACAAAGTACAAGATTTCCTGACAGAAATTTTCCTTGAAGTTATCACAGAAATTTACTTGATGGTAATACAGAAATCGATTAATCAGATATTTGATTTCATTTGGCGAAATGCTAATGTATAAATAACAAGCTCATTATTTTCAAATTTACAAAAAATTCAAATAACGTTGCATTAAGTAAAATAATTAGCTACATTTTTTATCTGTTTTACCAGTAGATCTCATACACTTCATTTCTAAGGAAAAAATATATAGTCTTTATAAATCTTTGAATTTAGCCCAAAAATTAAAAAAAATGAAAATTTGAATCAAAATGGACAGGTATTGACACATTAGAACTAAAACAATTTTAATTCTTTTAACTGGAGAGATTAATAAAGACAATTTTAGATTAATGATCAATTAAATATATACATAACTAATTGAAACTTTTATTTTCCCAAAAAATTAAATAAAAAATTGATTTATTAAAAAATTTAGCAACATGATTGTTTTCGCTTGCATTTTTTACATACTAGTATATTTATTGTAGTTATAAAGAATTCCATTATACTGCAATGATGTCAAACTTGAATGTATCAAAGTGATCTGAGACTTTTCTACAGCACATTTGTTCAAGAGTTAGAAATATTACCATCTATAAGTACGTTTGGTCAATGGGTCCAAGTTTCATGAGGAATATTTCAACTAAAATTAACATGTTTAAGCCCAATGAACATAATTATAACTGTCATAATCATAGAAACTGCTATATATTCCTATTTTAAAAATGTTTTTAATAACCAAGCTATAAAACTGTATCAGAAATAACATTAGAATCAAAAGAAATTAGCATTAGAAATTGCATAAAATACTATCCCAATTTAAACATTCAAAGATTAAATATACAAAATCAATCTCCATTCCTTATTTTATTCTGTATTATTAGTAATATTGACATACATATGCTAATTTTTTCTCATCATAAATCATATTTTTCTGAGAAATATATATGCCATATCAGGATTTGTAGAAATGTTCAAATTTATTCCAAACAAAAATTTAATGAGTTATATACATGAAATAACTTTTTTTTTTAATTTTGCATGAAGCAAAAATTTTAAATTATAGAAATGATAAACTAAGAAATATTTATAAGTATATTGTAATAGTTTAATCTTGGAAATCATGTAACAAAAAATAGATCAAAAGTACAGACAAGTGCTCCAATGAGAAAAATAAATTTTTTTGTATTTAGTTATTAAAAGCTAAGAAAATATATAACTTTATAGCAAAGATTTAATTTAAAATTTTACTAGCATTTCCAAATCATATGAAAGAAATTGATAGTTTACTGATAAACTGCATTTATGGTAAGCCTATCCTCTTTATTGTGAAAATTAGGAAGGACTTTGTGTATGAATTTACCCACGAAAGATAAAAACTTATCATTATGAAATCTTCAACATTTAAAGGAGGAGAAAATGAGCTTGTTTCATGGAGTAAGAAATGCTCTCTTTCTACAATACAGCAGAAACATTTTCTTGCGACGAAGATAATAAAATCAAGAGGTTATATAACTGAAAAATATTTGCAATTTAAGAAAACTTCCCTGTTTCATTTTTATTTGAATCAATCTTTGAAACATTAAACTAGATCTATATTATATTAAAAAAAATTATTAAATTACATGCATTATAAGATATAAAAGAAAAATAATTTCAAGATAAAAATGAGTAAGAAACTGTTTCTAATAAAAATTTATTTTGCTACAGGTTATAATTTTGTATTAAATATCATGGCACTTACTTTCATAAAAAGTTTGAAAACCAAGTCCAAACATGAGATCCTAAAACACAACTTATAAATTTTAGCTAAATGATAAGCTAAATATAAAAAAGAACCATTTTTGTCCTTAGAAGTAGCAATTAAATACCTAGAAAATGAATAAATATTTTAGAAATAATTGTTACAAACACTAAAATTGTTGTATTTAATGTTTTACTTCAATAATATTATTTAAAAAGAAATAAATCTAAATATAGGGTTTAATCAACTATTATAAGTTTTGATATAAATTTGAATAATTACCACATAAATATTATTCCTTATGAAAACAAAAGCTTATCCAATAGGAAATTGTGTTTTCTTCATCACACTTATAAGTAAGCCAATTTCAATAGAATTAATTATACTCTATGTATCAGTAAAAATAATAAGTACAAGAAAATATTTCATAGCTCAATATGAATGAAACTTTAAAATCAGAAGTCCCACATCAATAAAAATCTAATTCTACATTGAAATTATTTTACTTTTATGATTACTGTATTTTAATTGGACAAATGAGATCTATTAGAATCATAAAAATTTCAATGATCAAAGTAAACTGAATATATTTTAAAGTTATAAACGAGAATAATTTGACATTGTTAAAGTAGACAAATCATTGATCAAATTGCGAAATAAAAAAAGGTACAAAAAATATTTCTAATGCTTGAAACCACTAAGCATATAAATATTTTTGCAACAAAGTTTTTTTCCCACTTAATTAGTATCGTAGAAAAAATTTAAAAGCATATTTAATGTAAAATTTATTTGATCAAAATAATAAACATAACACACACAGTATAAAAATTTTACGATCATAATCTGAGTTTGCTTCATTATACAATGTTAACACGGATACAATCAAAATAAACTAAAAACGTATTTAACTCAGGTTAAAACAAGATTTGACCATCAATTAAAAATAAAAGCAAAATCCAAACATTTATCAAAACAATGACAAAATCCATAAACCTACAACTAACAGCATCATTTAATATATTACACGTAAATTGAATCGGGGTCTACAGTCAGGTCAAGCGAATTCATAATTTATTCGTAATATAAAACAATAGAAAAGTTCTAACACAAAAATAATAAGATATATCATAATTGTTAATAAACAATATTAAATATATGGCTGATGCTTAAAATGTAAACAAAGGCAATTAGCCAGTTTATATGCACAAATTGAAACACATTCATTATGAACAGAAAATCACAGCCAGAGACATTCATAACATGCTTTATAATCGTATACTAAAACATTCAAGTAACAAAAGGTGTTCGTACAAATACAAATTCATTCATACAAACAAAAGTGTCATACCGTTTATATACAATGAAAGCAAAATTTACTCCATAAGCAACAGAAAGTAGCTCGTCTGCTATATTTTATGCCTCGTTCCCAGTACACGAAACTCGATGAAAATGAAAATTACAAAAGGAAAGTACAATAAAAAGAAGATACATTTTCAAGACCTGCTGAGAAAAATCAGTTTTATTTTATAATTATTACTTTACTAAAAAGTTTAATATATTTAAGATAAGATTAAATTTAAAACTAATTGGTTTAAATGATAGAAAAAATATTCTATTATAACTATAGATAAATTCTTATATTCGTTATTTAATATTATTGAATCTGGCAACCAAACCACATCACTATAGTAATCCCATTCCATTGCAGAATTAATTGTTTCGCAATATTAGTGCGGAGAGGTTGTTTCGCGTTATGTTGTTTCAGTTTTGTTTATGTAGTTTTTCACATTTATATTTTTATTTGTTCTTTTGTAAAAAGATCAGCTTATTTTCATATTGAGTGTGTGCTTAACTTTTACAAAACTGTTTGTTAATATGAATTTTCTCTTTCTAAACACAAGTGCAGATTTCTTCCATAATTAACCTCTAAAATCTCCAAATTTCCTGATTACTTATTGTTCATTCAAGTATTTTTATTCTGTAGCGTGAGTATAAATATATTTTTTTCTATACTTACGCAGTTAGAGAAAATTTTATTGCATTAAATATGTAATTTTTGTTTCGCTGTATCATAATTTTGCATAATATTTTTAATTATAGTGATTAATTGTAGTGAATTTCAAATTTTTTTAAGCGATAAAATATTTCTTAAATAAATTTTCATTAATGAAACAATAAACATATTTCAAACAATAATAAATTGTACTGTTTGAAATATATCTTATTTATTGTTTAAAATGTGGTTAAATTTTTATATAATTGAAATTGTAGCTTTTAAATTATTACTTTTAATTTATTTTTTCCAAATATTAATGTAATGCAATGCTGGTGAAGTATTTTAATCTTCTTGAAGGATGAATTTCAAATGACAAAACTTTTACTGTGAATCTAGTAAAATATGAAAGTGAGTATAAAATATCATATAGTTTTTATTAAGTAATTATAATAAAGAGAAAAATGAAAACTTTGATTTTAAAATAAAGCAAAACATTAAGTCAGTAAATTTATAATAGAAATGAGCAAGCAAAATTGGCTGAAAGACTAGTTAGATTATATATATATTTTTATAGGGTATTATAAGAGATGCCCACTATCTTTGTTTAATTAGTAGTGTATATACAGAATTGTGATGTATGTGCTTGATATTCATTTCTATTGCAAGTATTCAGTTTATTCTTTCTCAATCGTTTAATTTTTGATATTATCTGTCCTCTAGACTGTATTTTCAATGATATCATTAATATAATAGTTCAAAATGATAATAATAAAATTCTAATATTAACTGGTAAAAATCAATTTATTTTTATTGGCCAATCTAGACTTCCATGATTGAGTTATCTGAGTGGTTAATACTGCCTTTCTTTCTTCAATTCAATGGTTTGATATCTACTTTGGTTATATATGTTTGCTGTCATTTAATATCTACTTTAGACTAGATTTCATTCAAATTTGCCTTCATTTGAAGTTGTCATAAGTCAATAAACAAACAATACTCACTTCTTCAATCTTTGATTCATGTCAAACAAGATGACACTTCACCAGCAAATTCACCCAAAAGTGCATAGGCCTTTGCTTTTTGCTTGAATGTATGTGAAAAAGATGACTTGGTAATTTAGTATCACTCAAAGCTGTTGAATCTCTGAAGCTCAGTTTATACTAAGTTCTTGTTAATGGTTTTATGATCTTCGATTTCTTAATATTTTAAGAAATGTAAATCAAAATAGAAAGTAATGTTATACTTTCAGTTATTATCATAAGATTTTCAGAAAACATATTAACATTTTAATCTTTTTTTTAACATTTTAGTTTGTGATTTTTTTAAAAAAAGATCAAAACAATTTTTTATTAATAGTATCAGTTTCATCCAAATATTATAATATAGTTTTGAAAAATCTGTTAATGTAATTGTAATATTTCTACTTATTTTTGTATTAAAACAGAATTTACAATAATTATTGAATATTTTTTTGTAATTCTTTTTAAGAGAATATTGAAAATTAGTTTTCTAACTTCAAAGCAGTAAGATGTAACTAAAGTGAATATTCTTCTAAAGTATATATTTGATTCCTACTTCAAGCATAGGTGTCCGGAGTCCAATTCAAACCCTAGGTCCATTCAAATTAGCTCTTGTACACAAAAAAGTATTGAGAATGTCAAACAACCATTGAAATCTTTCATTATATATGATATTTTAAAAATAAATACTGAATAATTTTTTGTGTTAAAAACTATCTTTTATTAATAAGTGAATAAGCAACATAGTTTCACAAGTACTAAAATATTTCTTTAAAGACATCAAAGCATATATGTATCAAAAATATAATTTTTAAGTAAATTTCTTATATAGTATCAAAAAGCTACAATCTTGAAATAAATGTAGTTATTGTGACTGAATGAACTGTGAAGAAAGTATTTAGAAGATAATCTTTATTTCTGGATAATCACACACTCTTGTCGCCATAAAGAAAATCATAACTATATTGTACTATTATGACCTACCTATAAAGGCATTCTGAAAAATTCATTAAAAATGCATGTTATTTCTATGATTGAAACATTTATATCTTTATTAAAGTGTTATTATTACCTTTTTTAATTGTTATTAAAATTGTTATTTTTGTATTCAGATATTTCTATTCTATATAATCAGTAAGTAAACATATAATTAATTATTCAATCTGTAAAAGTTAGTAAATATTTTAAGATTGAAATATTTAATAGATATCAGTATTTAAAAACCATTATTTTCGTGTAAAAATACATATAAAAATCATATTCGTAAGAAAATAAAAAATGCAATATCACTGATGTACTGTCACATATTTTAAACTTCATGGATTGATATTTGGAATTACTGTATGTTCTACTTATTTAACATTTATGATGTCAATTATTCATCCAGTTTTTCGCCAGACTTTTGCTGGCAAACTGTACCTCGTTTGCAATAGCATTTATACATAATGAAGTGGTCATATTCATAAAGTTTACTTAATAGTTAAAAATACTAATTTAAAAATATAAAAACAGTTATGTTTACAATAATGTAATCTTTACTGGCTTATAAAGTTCCAACTTTCTTAAAAAATATTTTACCAAACTGCTGTTATAACAAAGATAATTTCTCATATATTTATGTTGACTAGGAGTTACTTCAGGGCCTCTAAAGTTGCTATTCTCTTATTGAAAAAATTTCCATTCGTATTTTTCTATTTTCATTTTTCTCTACCTGATATTTGTTTTTTTTTTTTTTTTTTTTTTTTTTTTTTCTCTTCTCATTTTCCTTTGACTATTACCACAACAATTATATTTGAATTGAGGGAGAATTAGTTATTTTTTGACATTGGTAGAAAAGTTCAATCTTTGTATGTGTCTGATATAAATTAAATTCAAAGAAATGAAAAATTGTTAGCTATTTCTAACCGCAATCACTTCTTTATATTGTTGCATATATTTTAAACTTACATCTGAAATTGAAAAAATAAAAGCTATACAACAAAAATACAATATACAACAAAAACACCTCGTTATAATTTTATTTCATCTGTTAAAGAGATTAATAATAAAGAATATGAAAATTTGTTACTTTTATTTAATCATATAGGGGTATTTATGTGATATTGCATTTAGGCTACCCTTTAATGACAGTTAAAAATATTTTAATACCAAAATAGAATATATATATATATATATATATATTAAGATGTAATTAGAAGATGAATATAAAACAAAGAAGAAACTATACAATTTAATATCAATAAGACAAAATCAAGAAAAACAATGTTATATAAATAAGTAAAAAGCATATGTGCTCTATATGCTTGATTGCAGCATCGATGGCATACATTCTTGTTGATTCAAGTAGAGTTTTGCTGAAAAGAATGGTAAAGGTTAAGTAACTTTTTTGTTATGCTTATCTATGGTCAATTGGTTTAACTAGGTACCAATAGCCTAATCGCTAACATCAGTGAAGAGGACTAGTTTAGCTTACAGATTAGCGTGTTCTAAACGTCACATTGGCGAGTTGGTTTTCACACTTCTCAAAGAGAACACTGATGTTTTTGGACCAGTCAAGGACCACATGATTTTACCATGCTGGTAAATACATGGTTGTATTTACCATTTGTCCCTTTAAGTAAGTTAGTGAAATGTGCTAAAGTTCTACTGTGTCTAGTATGGTTTTCCAGTAATAATTTAATAGGCTCAAAAAAATGTCTGAGCTTGTTGACTGTGCGTAGCCATGAGAAATTGATAGTCTAGCCCAAATACAAAGTTCACTGACTCAAAACTATATTTTGAGTTGTTAACATATATGCCAAAATTATTGAGTCTGTGGAAGGCTTTCTAAATATTTAAGGTGTTTGATTTTGTTTATACTGGCAATCAAAATATCACCCAAGTATGCAAAAATAAAGTCTAACTCATGTAATATTTCAATAATGAAGCTTTAGAAAGTTTTGACTGCATTGGATAAACCAAATGATAAATAGATAGATTTGAATAGGCTAAAAGGAATTGTAATCACAGTACATAAAACTATGATTGCAATTCCTTTTGGCCTATTCATTTGGATGTTCAGTAATTTGATATGTCGTACTGACATCTGTTTTTGAGAATATCATTTTACCATGCAGCTCACTCACAAGCACATTTGTGCATCCCAATCAATTAATAATTATGTGATAATAAATGCATCATGATCAATTAATAATTGTGTGATGATGTGCAATTGATAAATGTGTCTTATAAAGAAAAAACAAAATGTATTTTTTGATTTACATTTAATTCCTTCTAAATTTTGATTATCTTTGTAGTTCCAAACCTGGGTTATTGTGTCATGATTGGAAGTAAATTATAGTAATATTGATGATGGAATAAAATTTTAAAGTGAAAATGTCATAATATTTTTTAATTACTTTAAAGTTGTGCCAATTATTTTTGAGACATGAGATAAATGAAAAAATAAATAGCTGTAATAATTGATTAAAATTTAGTTATCCAATTGCTATCTCATTAGGAAAAAATTTTCTGTAAAGTAAGATTTATTTAATGAAGTGGCTTCCTAAATTCTATACATGTAAACAGTTATAGTGTCTAGTTATGGGAAATGAAGCTTTAATTGCCAGAATATAACTGTCACATTGATGCTTATTACTGTGGAAACAGAAGAAGCAAAATTATTTAACAGATACAGACAATAACAATGTAGCAAAATGTTCTGTTAAATTGTCAAGTTGAACTCTTAATTTCTTAAGAAATTGTTTTTGGTTAATATGTGTTTTTTAATTTTAAAAAATCTGGTAATCTTGTTAGATGTATACTTTATATTCAAACTACAACTTCTCTTTCTTGTAATACTATTTATCATTTAATGCTAATCATAATTTTCTTAGCATTTTTTTTTTTTTGTGATTGCTGATTTATTACACTCATCTGATATTTTTTTATGTATAGTCAATGTGTTGTGAAACACATAAATGTATGAATATAGCTATTTAAAGTATCTTACTGTAATTTTATTTTCTGTGTTGTCTATATTATTTGTATAATTTTGTTCTCTGCTTAGGAAAACTTTATAACTTATTCTCATATCATTAATAATATGAAATTAGTTAAAAATTGTTAATCAAAATTTATCTAGTTGTCTGTTTTAGAAACAAAATATTCTTGTGAAATTATGCTTTAAAATTATAAAATATATTTATAAGTGTAATCAATATAAGTATAATCAATATATTTGTCAGTGATAAAAATTATTGAATAAATTTTAAAATTTGATTTTTCCTTCTTTTAGGTAATTTGATTTTCTACATTTAAATTCTAAAATTCATTTTATTTTCAAAAATTATGAATTCAGTTTGGAAAAGATTACAAAGAGTTAATAAGAAAGCCTCAAAATTCAACTTTATTGCATCATATCAAGAGGTTATCATTGAATGCACTTCTAATTGGTATCAATCTTTTTCTTCTCTTTTCCGTAGAATTCATTACTGTTTTATGTTGTAAAATACTTTAATCGTGCATTTTTTATAAGATTTTCTGTGATATTAACAAAGAACATTCAATGTATAGAGTAACATACAATCTACCAATATTGTATAACCATGTAATGAGAATTCTTACACACATCAGGTTGCCGACTATTGTGTAAATTATGAGCCACAACATTAAATATATTTATTTATACTGCAGTCATTTTTAAGGTTTTGGATTTCTAAAAGTGTAAAATTATTACCTATGGCAGAAATGACCAATCTATGTCTGTGGTTTCTAGAGAGCTGCAATATACCTAAAATTCCAATGGCCTTTGAGATTTATAAGTGGTAAATAAGCAATGGTTATTAGAATATGGCCAAACAAGATTAACTTACAAAGCTAGCCATTGTAGACTGAAGAATGCTATCTGTAGTGATGAGGGAAAAACACTACTGGTATTCTCCATCAGCAAGGGTATTTAATATGTATCTAAAACTGTTGTGCCTATGAATACTGTTTGTTAAAGGGTCCATTCCCTTAACCCTTCTTTGCATAGTGATGGAAATTTCCATCGTAACCTATAATGCCCAAAAATTATATAAAAGAACAAGTTCACTTTAAGTTGATCGTGTTTGGATACCTTTTTAATGTCCATTGCATAAAAAGAAACATAGCTGTCAAAAATAAACATGAATTATATCATATATATTATTTGAACATGAATTATATCAATTTGATTTATTTCACCAATAAAGAAAAAATCATGCAAAGAATTGTTAACTATGGTCATGTTGCTGCCTACAAGCTTTTAATCACTAAATACACACAGTCTTAATTGGCTAAACTGTTACAAAGACTATTGATATTGCAGCATACAGCAGAAGAAATAGGTGTTTTGGAATAGCTAATTCTGGTTTCCCCTGTATCATTAAAATGACAAAGTCTTATTTTGATATCTGGAAAGATTACTTCATGTCAGACTTTGTTGTTCAAATAATAAAATTCAATAAAGGTGGTAGTAAGCTTTGATAGTTTTTCTCCAGATATAACCTGAAATCCTTTGTCTCAATAGTTTGTATCCTTAACATTATGAACAGTTCTACCATTCAGAATGATCATGTGCTTCCTACATCATAGTAGTTTTGCGGAATTAATTTTTGTTATTTCCTAGATGATAGTGCCAAGTGCCATGTTGTGAAGTCCACTATTGCTTGGTATTGGCAAGAATGGGATTCAGTGCTTGAATTGGTTGACTTACATCTTGGACCTATCTTATGGAACATATATGAAAAGTGTAGATTTATGGGATGTTCCCGTCATCCATGGTCAATAGGTGAATTAATGGTTTTCTAGAAGCTATGTAAAAGAAAATATCTAATCCTACCAGAGCAAGTTTTGAATATGTCCCTTTGAGTCGCTGTTGTTAATTGATTCTCATGGAGCTCACTGATTGATTGATGAAAAATATTGTTTTTCTTATCTATCCCTTAAATACAATTGCTTACTCATGGGTAATTTATATTTGCAGTTTTATGTATCACAATTTAAAAAACTTATAAAATAATTTTAAAATTTCATTTTATTTTTAAACTTTATAAATTTGTAGCTAATTGAAATCCATTGACATTACCTTTCAAAACATCATTAATGTTCCACATTCCTGTTTCTGATTATCATTTTTATTTCTTTTGATTTAAAACTTAATTTTTCATGCTGCTTATATGTTATATTAATGTATATATATATATATATATATATATATATATATATATATATATAGCTATTATTATAAATAAGATTATAAGCAGCTAGGATCCAGGATTCTTCAACCTTTGACAGCCATTTAAAATATTATTTTTCAGGATACTCTTGGAATGAATAATTCTCTTTAATCTCATGTTTCAACTTAGTTTTTTTTTTTTTTTTTTTTTTTTTTTTTTTTTTTTTTTTAAGAATTTTATATTTAATGAAATATTACAGTTATAAGGTTTAATTAATAGAGGAATTACTTAAAACAGCTACAAAATAAATCTTCTGGTTCACCAAGATTCAAAATTCGGAAATTTCTTAAAATTTCCGAATTTTGAATCTTGGTTAAAATTAATTAAGAAAAATTAAATAATTTTTATTTAGTTTCATTGAAAATTTTCGTTTTGTCTCTCTCTCTCTCTCTCTCTCTGTTGTATCATGAATCTTATAAATTCATATTTTATACCACATATCATACCTTATATTTGAAATGGATATAACAAATACGTTTTTTAAATATTTTGGGGAAACAGTGAAGACTATGAAGTCTATATTTCAAAATATTGGTATGATTTTCTCGCTAAACAATAATACCCATGTTTTGTAAAAAAGGAAAATTTTGAGCATTAAATTGATGCAAAATTATATTAATTTAATCATAACATGCCTTGAAGAACTTATTTTCTTATCTCATTTGTATATTTAACTCTTTTGAATTCATACTCAATTTCCTGAAAAGTTTGCAAGCATGCATTACATATTTTGATGCATGTGAAACATGCTTTAAACAAGTATTGTTATCTTTACTAATCATAACAGAAAACTATTGTATGATTTCATTTTTAATTATTTCTGTTGCAACATTACTGATTACTTTTAAAATGTTGACAAAAATAAAACTTGATAATGAATCATGTTTTTGGCCAATATATATTGAAGCAAACAATTAAATTTATTTTCCTAATTTAGTAAAATATTGATATCTCTGTGTTAACTCGTATATATAAATTCTCTGAATTCATGGTTGAATAATGAAAAAGGATTATTGCAATTTTGTTTTATGCATACTCATTGGTTATGTTGAATTTTTTTAATCCTCTGATTTCTTTTTCACAACTCTTAAATCCAGTCAATTCTGAGTGTTCATGAGAAGCATTACTGAAGGATTATTATAGAATATCAATATTTAAATTCCTATCAAATATTGATGTAAGCAGTAAAGCTTAATCTAGTTCATGCTTTATTGAATTGAATACTTTGGTAGGATTCGAGGAAAAAGACATTCATTATCTTGAAATGCTTCATTGCACTCAATGCTAAAGTGACACTAATAAACTATTTACTGGGACAAAAGTATTTCTATTTTAGTATTTATTTCCTAAACTTAAATGCTTAGAAGAATTTTAGTCACTTTTCTTTTTATTATTATGCCTGATTATGATTGTTTATTTTGTTCAATTCCATGCTATAGTTAGTAAATGATTATTTTATATAATGATTTTTTTAAGGCGTCCATCACAGATTTGTGTTGTTTGGAGCAGAAAAAGCCGAAGATATGTGACTGAAGTAGGTTCCATGTGGGCATTTTTTATTATTTCTTTGTTTAGTATTGTATTTTTTAGTTTCTGTTCAAACCCAGAAAAATAACTATTAAATTTTAACATCCAATGACTAAAATAATTCAAATTCTGTAAGATGAAGTAATTTAGAATTATTGTTACAAAATGGAGCATGCATTTTTTTCACAGATTACATTTTGCTATATAGTACTGTTTATAAATTTCAATTTTAATGTCTTTTAATTGTTCCGTGAAAGATCATAACTTATTATTAATATTTATTCATCAATTGCTTTACAGGCTCTACCATGGGAACCAATGGTGTCGAATCCATTACGAGGTTCAGTAGTTTGGCCAGTTCCTGATAATACAGATGTTACTGTAACATTATTTAGTGATCAACAAAGTAATGAGTTTGAAGACAAAAATTGGACATTTACTATTGAAGAGGTATGTATTCTCTTTAAGAAATAACTTTATGAATAATTTAAACAAATATGTACGTGTGGGTGATGAAGAGTATTTGCAAAAAGTTTCTCAAATTTAAATATGAGAAGATTCTGAAAAGAATTCCTTTATTAGCTTCTGGGAAATTTAAAATTTAGTGTTATAGGTTTCTTTTATTCCAGAGAGTTTATATTTTGGCAGTGTTCCAGTTGATATGCTGCCTGTTCATATTATTTGCATAAATATAGATGCCAGGAGTTAAGTACTTTTCAACTGTTAAACTACTTTCTTCATAAACTATACAGTCATGAAAAGTTGATGTGTGAGATCAAAATGTAGTCTGTTTTTTTACTTACAGTTTCAAGTTCTAGTATGCTGTATGTTCTTAAAATTAGAGGTTTCAATTAATGATCCTTTATCCCATTTGATCAATCCTCTCATACACATTTATAAGATATAATTACATTTAAAAAGTTATATATGTAGAGAATTCATTGTATTCATAAATTTTTACTGACATTATCCTTCCAGTTTGCACCTCTTTTGTCTTTAAGATAATATTCACTACTAAGCAATTTACTAGAAATATATTATTTATCATTTAACAAGTTATGTATAATTTTTTACATCCCAACTACTATATTTTATTGTTCTTAAGATACAACCCTTCCAAGCAAATGTCAACAATTAGAGAGTTATTTTGAACAAGTAGTTTTCATTTATTTCTCTCTAGTTTTTTCCTTTGTTCCATCCAAAATATGATGATCATCTAAAATTGTATTCACCATTAATTAGTACTTAACATTAAATTGAATATTTCTTTAATAAATCTGAACAGTTTTGTTCTGAAATATTTAATTTTTTATGCTCAATATGTCTTGCAATAATATAAGTAATTTCCTGCTAATAGCTTTTTATCTGTACTTTATATTTCTAATAGATGTGTCTCATTTTATGTTTTTCTATTTGCATAATATTTTTATATTTGATATGTTCTGATTTATAAATATTTTTCAATATTATTTTGTTTAACAAATGTTTTAATTGTAGTTTTCAAAGTTGGGCAAATGCCGACGTATTGCAACAACAAAAATAAATTTGGCTCTATATGCTAGTGTAACTCCTCAGCAAAAAGATGTGAAACTGAAATTGAAACCTTTATCCAAAGAAGTTGTTGAAGCTACTCTAAAATTAACAATATCCTCCAAATTAATAAGAGAAGGAAAACCAACGTAAGTTAATAGATCTTTTATATTATTAGCCTTTTAATTTTTGAGCTGAAATCTAAAATTAAATAATTTTAATGGCAAAATTTTCTTGTGCTATCTTCAAAAGTTTGAATAATTTCAATTTTCAGATTTCAACATTTGATTCTAGAATTTGAATGCGTCTAAATATTACAGCAAAGAACCAGCCAGTCTACTGGTTGTTAGTTAGCAATTATAATTGAATTTTGTCATTCAATCTTTTATTTATGTATAATAAGTTATGAAATGCATGATCAATTGAGTTTATATTAAATTAATTTTGTGAATGTGTTTTTCAGTTCAACTAATATAATTCCCATTAATGTAGATGTTGTCCAATGCTTTGCTGTACTTAAAATGAATTATATATAGTGTTATTTTATAAGAAACATATATGTATTGTGTGTAATGCAACAATACATATCAGTTTTTGTAAAATGTGTAATGCAAATAAGAAACTAGGGAATTTATAAATGAAAGGCTGGAATAAGTCTCAAAAAGTTACTCTGTATATACTTATATATCTTTTTACATATGCTACAAAAGCTAGCATATACCTATATATTAAAATTAAGGCACAAGTTTATAAAAAGAAAATTATTGTAAGAAATTAAATTTCTACTTAGCTCTAGTAGTTGAGCTTCATATTGGCATGGCTGGGAGAAAGAACTTTAAAAATTTCTTGCAAGAACTAAAAGAACATATCATTTTATTAATTTGAGTAGATAATCAGATAAAAACTTGTGCCAGCAATTAACATTAAATAAAACATTTATATAACATATATATATAACATGTTATAAATAAACAAATTAACAAACATTAAATAAAAATCAAGTTTTAATGATGCCTTGTAAATTTTAATATATTTCAAAATTTTTTTAAACATAAAATAACCCTTTAAAGAACAATAGGCCAATAATACATGCATGATTTTTCTTAATATAATTATATAATAAAATAATTTTTCCTATTTAAAACAGTACTCACCAAATCCTTTTATAAACATTATGATTATCTTGTGAAATTCCTTTAGAACTTTACAATCAATATTTGTCAGTTGAATGTTCTACTTCAGATTATAACTGACTTTTAACTCACTCCAATATTTTTTTATAAAATTCATGGTAAAATATTGTTTTAGCTTAGATAAAAGATTTTTGATATAAAAGAAAAGTTATAAATTGTTTGCAAAACACTAAACGTTTTATGCAATTAAATTTTTCCTTTTTATTTTGATCACTTTACTCTCAAATGCAACTTTTAAAAATAAAAGATTGTAGTCCTTTGTATCAAACAGTTTTTATACTTTTCCTTTTAAGACATTACAGTAGTTGCCAATCTGGCAGCCAAATGATTAATACTCTGCATATTTGTTGAACAGTTCATGCTTTCAATTCCTTCAGCTTCTGTGTTTGTTATGATTTTTAATCCATATGAAAATGTGGATCTAGAACACTCTTGCATGCAAAAATTTACTGTTCAGGGATAAACAAACCCTTACAATAATTATTTATTAATTATTTTTGCATGTCAAAAATTTTTAATATAATTAAAGCAATTATACTACACTTATATTTTTATCTATAAAAATTTAAATATAAATTTGATGATTCCTTTAAATTTTTGAGAAGCTATATTTGTAATTTTTAACATATTTGCTCGGCTAGTATAATGAATTGAAATACCGTATCTGATATGAGGAATCTTGACTTTTGATAGAATTCTTAAATTTAATTTTTTATGAGCATATAATTTAACTTCATGTATATATATATATATATATATATATATATATATATATATATATATATATATATATATATATATATATATATATAGCTGTAGCAAACTACAAAAAAATTTATACTTTTATATTGCTACTCTTACTTACTAGGGATGAAGATATGATTAGCTTGGCTAGTTTAATGAGTGTAAATAGTACAGCATCATCTGACATTGGGAATCTTGAAGACTTTGAGGAAGAAATTCTAAACATATCAGACACTTCATCTAAAATATCTGAGCTGGTTTCACAGTTTGATCTTTTAACTCAAAATATTAAATCATGTGATAGTATAGACATCAATGCCAAGCCTGGTAAGTCTTTTCTATAGAAATTAATATCTTTTTTAGACATTATTAATTTTCAAATTATTGAAATTTATAATCATTTAATAAAATTGAATGATTGACTAATAATAATTCCTTCACTCTCTGTCTCATAATAAATAGCATGATGTGGACATTTCTGAATAAAAATTTTCTCAATTTTATTTATATTATTCTCTTTAACAAAAATTCTCATATAATATATAAAATAAATACTGTAAAAAAATAGCTATTCACATTCATCCATGTACACATAATTACTTTTCCTTTTATTGCATCAAAAATGTTGAAAACTTCATTTTATTTTTATTCTCTTTACTATTGATATGAAGATGTTATTATGAAGCTTATATAATGGCAAGCTGATGTAAGCATCTAATGTGATGTAAATATTTAAAAATTTATATGTTTGAGATTTTCTTCTCAACTATGGCATTTGCATATTTATAAAATATGTAAACATTTGGTTATTTTAACTTTATTATAAATGTTTGTATACTCTTATGCATGAAGTTTTATGCTTAAAATATGCTATTTCTTTAATTACATTAAAATGCATAAAATTATCTTTTTATTTCAAAGTGAAAGGCATTTTTATCACTCACCTACAGCTATGAAAAGTGCATATGAGCAACATAGAAGAAAAATAACTAAATGAATGCTGTACAAAATAGCTTATTATTTAAATTGTAATTACAAAAAAAAAATTTTTTTTGTTAATATGTGTAACATTTTAATTTTCTATATTTGTTTTTACAGTTACATTAGAAATGGCAAGCTATCAGCAAACTGACAAAAATTCAACAATTGTAACTATTGACAGTAGCTTTAACTGTCAAAATGATGAAACATATGTTTCTGAAGAAAATGATCTATTTGTAGCAAATGATGTTAAGCCTCTTGAAGAAAAATCAGAGTAAATATGAGTAATTTCTATGTAATTTTTTCTGTAAAAAAATTTTGATATTCTACCTAGTAATTTGGATGTTATAGTTGAAATAAAAGAGATTTCATATGGTACAGGTTTTATTTAATGCTATTAACTCTCCATAAATAAAAATGAAAATTCTGAGAGGGATTTTAAAATTATTAAATTAAGAATTATAAATAACAAAGTATCTTTTGATATTGATAAAATTATTTATAAAATATATATGTGTAATAAATTTTTATCTTAATTAAATTCAAAAAAGTATTTAAATTTTTCTCTTTCGTTGTCAAAATACTTGCATACCAAAAAATACTAAATCTCTTAATTTAATTGCAATTTTTTTTCAATCTTGAAAAAGGATATGGTCAGCTTTATTAATTAATGTAGTGCCGTAAGAAATGCAAATTATCACATGTTTAAAAGAATTTTTTATATTATTTTGTATGTTGATTATTTTTTAATCTTCACTTATTAAAACACTCTATGAGACTTATTTTTATTAGTTCTATTTTTATATTATATTTGTTTTATAAATGTTTTTATAAACCCTAATTTGCAAAATAAAAATTGGTTTTTGTCAATGTAATATGTAAAATAGGAAAATTTGGTATCTAATACTATCACTGAAACACCTGTTTTTCACATTCTTAGTAAAGTTCCTCATATCTGTCATAAAGATAATATGTATCTGTAGTTAAAAATATAACTTTAATGATGTCATTTTGGAATAATATAATGTATTGTTGTCTAATACTATTTTTTGCTATTATATTTAATGTTTTTTTTTTCAAAGAATAATTGTATGTGGATGTAATATTGCAAAACTATGTCATAATAGAACTAGAATGCAAGTTCGTTAATTCTGACTTATTAAAGGAAAATTATGCTCAGGGAAAAGTCAAGAATTTCACTGCAACTAAGAGTTTAAAAAATATGGTAAAAGTTTATTGTAGAAGCCTAAACATATACAATATGCCCCAGAATATTGTGCATTCTGAGTGAATAGTATAAAATTTTGGGCAGTGATTTCATTGGGGTATCACAACAACTTTTAAATTTAGAGATTGCCATTTTTGATAGTTGAATAATGTCAGAATAAATTTCTTCCCTCATTTTAAAATGAAACTACAGAATATCATTGTATCTGGGATGACCTAAGCTACCCAAGCCATATTGGTTTTTCTTGTCCTAGCTGCTTTCACGGGTTTGAAAACTGCTCTAATATAAAAATGGCTATTACTTGATTTCAAAATGGTTGATCCCATCATAGATAGCAGGGTTAAATACTTCTAACTTTTTTACATGAAAGGGTGAAAGATGAAGTTGTCAAGTTATCAATTAATAATTTTTCATTTTATTTTGATATTAATCTTTTCATTAATAATTCAAGTGCCACATCTCACAAATTATAAAAGTTCAATATTGATTTCCATTTTCTGTGTAATTTTTTACTTGACTATACATCACTTCCCTACTGTATTCATTGTCAATCAAAAGAGTACTATTTTTTCTATTTTACCCTTTGTACCTAATTGTTAGAAGTTTATGCAAAACTTAATAATAATGTAATAATAATTGCCATAAAAAGTTGTCCCCTAATTTTTGTTTTTCTTAAGAATTATTTTCTTGAACTTTTCCACGAATTTTGCATATAAAATATCCTATTAAAAATTTTTAGTATAATTTTTATAATCAATTTTTAAGTTCTATTTAGTGACACTGTTAAAAATATTCTGTATTTTTTTTCTAACAGTGTTGCTAAATAGAATACTCTGAATTTAATGCTTTTATGATGGGAAGTGCTAACACTTTTTGCTGAGGCCGGCAGTTTCTTTTGCAAGTGTCTGTCCAGCAATGGAAGCTTTTTTGCTGTTAAGTCTAAATCCATGAATATACCGAAGTATTAACACAATTTTTAATAATATTCTGTATAGAATTTGAATGGCATATGCTTTTTTTTATATATATTTATACATATTTTAATTACTTAAGTCATTTCTTGTTTAAATATATATATTTTACACATTTTATTTTTATTACTTACTTTAGTAACTTTTAACACTATGTATCTGGAAACTAAATATGCTACTTAAAATTCTTGTTTTGTATAAAAAATTTGAAAACAGGGACATATACACAGTCCTTACATTCGTGATAACTCATTTGCCATTTAGGAGGATTTTTCCAGGAACGTGAGCAGACGAAGCATCGTCGTCTCACTTTCTTATCAATCTTTTTTGAAAAATGTCTTTATATGTTTCATAATTATATTTTAAGTATTTATACATCTTTATATATTTTAAATATTTTCAATACTTCGACATTGCAATGGTAAAAACAAAAAGAATTCATGTCTACAAGATCTAATTATCCACTAAAAACTAGACAGCAAATTGAAATAACCAACGCTCTAGCGAAACTAAAAATCCCTATATGCTATAAACAAATTCCGCGTATGAATTTAAAGAGCCTTCATAAAGCATTCCATTCAGAAGTATTTATTTTCCTCTATGTTTATATAATTGTAAACCGTGTGTATGTGAGTCATGCTTCTATCATTTCATTTAAAAGGTAAATCTAAATATATCTGAAAACATATAGACATACAATGCCATCTTGTGGTGAAAATTATAGTTTTTAAAATGATCTAGGACACTGGCATGAATGTATGATGGCCTGGGGGGAACGAGGAAAGACTCTGTCAGGCCTGTGTATCAGCCGGGAAATGAGTGTTTCTTGCTGGCATGTATACCTTACAGAGGCACGAAAGGGTTAATAGCTAATTAAAGTTTAGTTTTCTTAATGTCATGGAAAGTATTCTTATGTTTTAAACCAATGTTTTGGATATGCTGTAAAATTTTGAGATTTCAGCTTTTTATGAAAAAGTTAAGAGTTTCTCTTCATTTTTAAAATAATTGCTTGTGTAAATGTTTCCATTTTTTAACTTGTGGCTGTCTTTCATATATAAAATTCATTAAAGAGATAGGTGTTCTATGCATGATTAAAAATTTCTACTTTGTAAAATAAGTATTTTACATTTTTTTTAGGGACAAACAATTAGTCTGCAGGTGCTTCTTAAGTTGCATGCCATTTCACCAATTATTCTATTTTATAGTTTTATAGCAAGGAGAGTATAAATTAGTGTACAAATTAATTGTAATAACCCAAGTCATTTACTTATCATGAACTAAACCTTCAACATAATTTTTTTTATTTCCTAATTCATTTTGGAACTAAAATAAATGGCAATATTTCTATTTAAAGTCTCATGTATTCACGTCTTCTTTCTATATACATATATCTGTCTTGTATGTGTGTTCGTTTGCTTTTATCAATCTGAAAGTAAATTTCTTGTTAAACTTGTATGTATTGAATTGTAAAATAAAAAGAAAATTTGAAAGTGCTGTTTTTACTTTATTCATGCTAAAGATATGTTATTTTTTTTAAGAACCACTTCTTCAATAATTGTTGAAAGAAAGCAGTCTCTTAGTGAAGTCAATGATCTTCTGACTTGGTGCCAAAAAGTTACAGAAGGTTATAAAGGTGTTCATATCACAAATTTTACTACATCTTGGAGAAACGGGCTTGCATTTTGCGCTGTTATTCATTACTTTTATCCAAATTTGATTGACTTCCAGTCTTTAAGTCCTCATAATATTAAAGATAATTGCAAGAAGGTAATTAAAAACTTTCTAAGTATTTAAATTGTTTGAACTGTTCTTTTTCAAATAAAATATCTTGCACTTTTTATTTGCTGCTAATTTATACTGATGCTTGTAGTTTTTTAAATCTATATTCATGCAATATATAATCTAACTTTAAATTACTGCTAGATTTTTATTTTTATGATCAGTTTATTTTATATGTGTATCTTAAAAAATTAAGATTTTTGAAGAATGATGTTGCTTTCTAGATTGAACTGCATTCCATGAAAAAATGTATTCCCTTTCTAAAGGAAAATTATTTTAATTTAAGACTTACCAAGGAAAAATTTATGCCAATTAAAATCTTTGCTGACAGTTATATTAATTATGTCTTAAATGTAACTTATGTATATTATACTGCCGATTCTTCTTGATAGGAGATCTCTGAGCAAAATATTAGGTTGTGAAAAAAGTAATCCATTATTTTTTCGGTAGACGTCTGTAGTGATCGATATCTCGTGAGGTATCTATTAAACAATTGCTCAGATTTATGCTCGTTGGAAAGGTGACATTTGACATTAAAATATCCTCTTGCGGTTTTTTGTTTGATTGATTCAGTTACGAGTACAAGGTTTTAAAAATGGAAGACATCAAACAGAAAATTCGATACATTTTCGTTTTTCTCTTGTAACGCCGAAAAAGATAGCCAGGTGGCTAAAATTGTGAAAGGTGTTTATCATCCTATATAAGACTGTAACAACCAGTTACGTACAATTTTGGTTTCGTCGATTCCGTTCGGGTATTTTTTATGTTAGAGATGCACCTCGCATGTGGTTACAGCATCGTCGAAAATGTCTTTAAAATATCAAAAATGATCGAAGTTAACCGCATGTCAGCAGTTGTAACGCGCAAGACCTAAAAATCTACATGAAAGCTGTGTTAAACCTTTTTACAAAGTGAATCCAAAAGAAATTACATAAAGTCCACGTAAAAATAATGGATTTCTTTCTCCCCAACCTAATATATTGATTGTATAATAGTGTATTGATGCTTAATATTTAAAGATTCATTGAAAATTCTTTTTAATAACTTATATTTTATGTAGGGCATTTTGTGAAGTGAACAGGTGCCAAATTACTTCACCTAATTGTAAAAAGTAGGTTTGAAATATTGCTCCATTGCCTTTCTTTTTGATGACTCGGTTTGGTTTGTTTATCTCACTGCTATCACTTTTTGCGCTTGAGAAGTAATTTGATTGTAAATTAAAAATGTTAAGTGGATTTTGACCTGCAATGAATGACTTCATTCAAAATAATAATCCAACCCATAAACTAAAACAGGAGGCTGGAACATTAGCCATTCATTTGCAAAATCAATTTGATTGTTTTATTTTAAGTGTTAAGAAAATGTGGAAACTGATTGTAAGAATATGTAAATTATAGTTTGCAGTAGTTTACTTCACCTGTTTTGGAATATTAACTGTGACTTTTACAGCCTCTGAAATAAAAGTATTGTCTTGTAAAACTTGTCACATGATGAGTAATTTCTCAGTAATTCATGATTGGATCTTGTGCTGTCTATTCTACATACTGCAGTTGATTGCTTGACTAAATTTACGTTGCTTGCATTACTATCAGGAACAATGAAGCTTGTTGACTGTGCTCTAATATCAATTTTCATTCATGAATACTGATCTTCCTTTAAATAATGGTTCTCTATGATTACAATAAATTATTTGTTGCTAAAGGAATTTTTTTTTTTTTTTTGTGATAAGGTATTGAAATCCTAGTGCAGGTTTTAATGTCTTCTTTCATATGCTTAAAGCCATTATGCCAAGGCATGAAAGATTGTTGATTATATATTGTAATGTCAAAATGTCAACAACTTGAAAATATCAAAATCTTGTTACATGTTTTGTCTTTCATTTTATGTCTTTTTGGAACTTAATTACATTGTGATAATGCTCACCCACATAGCAAAATCAAGCCACTAGAAAACATCAACATGAGCTATTACTTCACTCTTTCACATCACAGTAAGGCTTCTCACATAATATTTTATTTGTTATTTTTTTATATATGTTATTTTATATGAATAAATATATGTTATATTTATTCATTATATGTTATTCTCTCTTATTTTTTGTTATATTTATTATAAGTGCAGTTTTTCATGGTGTTTTGCTTTTTATACACTTGTTGACTATCTAATATTCATACTTTAGCCTACCATTCCTCTAATTCCATCCCAGCTTGTCCTTTTTTTTGGACCTTGCACCACAAAACCCAACCAGCCAGCCTCTAATTCCATCTTTAAAATACTCTTAAAGTAGACATTTTCTTATCATTTTTCAAATATAATTTTTTTTAAACAATAGTACATTAATAAAGTAAATCTTTTGTATACCTTTCATTTTAAAAATGAAGTTTTCTATGTTAAAATAATTTATTCGGTTACATCTTATTTTCTTAAAATTTATCTTTATTTATAGGCTTTTGATGCTGCTGAAAGTATTGGAATAAACAAAGTTATAGAACCTTCTGATATGGTTATTTTAGCTGTTCCAGATAAATTGTCTGTGATGACTTATTTATATCAAATGAAAGCTTTCTTCACTGGAGAAAATAACTCTTTTTCATCTTCATTAGCTGAGAATAATTGTCTAAAAGATAGTCATGACTCTTTGTCTAATTTCTCATCAAAAGATATTTCTTTAAAATTTGAACAAAACTTAAAAATAGAACCTATGTTAGATGAATCTCAATCATATGAAAAGCATGTGCCAGAGTCTCTGCCAATCATTCATACTTCATCTTTACCAGTTGGGCAATTTAAAAAGAGGCATGAATGGTTATCTTTTCCAAAATCATTTATTAATCAGACATTGAAAAATGTACAAATACCAGAAATTAAGAGAGAAAAAATCATTGATAAAATTAAAGCACCTTTTGTAAAAATATCTGTTCCCAATGAAGTTACAAAAGAAAATGATGTTTTTCAAACACAAATTCCTGATAAACCTCGACCTAAACTGATGACTCGAAAACAGTTAAGAAATCCATTTGATTCTGATAGTGAAGAAGAAGAATCTCTGGCGCAGGAATGCAGTCTTCTACATAAAGCTCATTCAAATTCATCCACATCAATTAATAATGATTCCCATGCATTTACAAGTTTGTCTACAAATACAGATTCATTTAGCAATCTAAAAAATATTGAGCATTCACACGTGCAGTACCAAGATATTAGTCCTATAATTGCAGATAATGTTGTTGACATTGAAAAGACTGAAAGCTTAGTAAACATTAACCTTTCTAATATTGAAGTACCACAAATTTTAAACCTTTCGCCTACTAAAACCTCCAGAGTAAGTGATGCAACTAAATTAGCAGAGAAGGAAAAATATAAGGTAAACACTTTTTTACAATCTTATATTGCCATTAAATTTACTATTTCTTTTGTCTCATTCTTTCATTTTGCTTTGCAGTGATGTGATTGCTGAGCTAATTTTCTTCAAATTCATATAATTAGATTTTTCTCTGCTGTAAAACCTTGATTCTTACTTATTTTACATTGTTCACTAAATTCACATTTACATGATTTTTTTAAATTGAAGATCTAAGTTTAAATGAAACCAATTTTTTTTCTCACATGCTATGAAATTTTTCTGTTGCATATAAAATTGTAACTTGTTCCAAAGAAACTTATTCTATCTGGTTATAGGATTGTTTCCAATTTCTTGTAAAAGAACCTGAATAATATTTTATTAAGAAGTTATCAGTATAACGACTTTTTTAAAAGAAATCATTTAGTTATTAAAGATTTTTTTTTTTGTGGAAATAAACTGTATTTTAAATTTCCAAGATTTCCAAATAAAATAGTGAACTTATATTTTATAATGCTAAGTAAAGTATGTTAATAAAAGTTTACAGCATTTTGTACCAATACAAAGCAAATTATGTTTTAATGTATTTTTTATGATGTGTCCTCTTAATTATAAATCATTTCATGTATTTGCAGATATTGAATTCCATTTTCACACCCTTTAGTTATTAAGAGTACTATATCAAATTATTGAGGAATGATTACAATATTATATTAAATGGCTTGAAAATAGAATTATAATTATTCCTCTATAATTTTCATAAATTATTATTCAGTCAAGATTAGAAAAGTGATATAGATAATTTAAATTTGATTATTAAAAGATAGGTGTGTTGTAAAATTAGAAAGAAGGGAGGAAAATGAACAATTGAATTGTCTTGAAATCACTTTATTTACATCTCAGTAGATATTGGAAAATAGCTTTTGAATAATAATGTGCTACAAACTATAAAATCTAAGTTGTTTAAAGTGATTTCAAAATGAAAATTAAATTATTATAGTATATAAATGTAAAAAGTTTATCCCGTAAATTAAATTTGAATGCATAATTTAGGTCTGATCAATTATACTCTTTGTTTTCCGAGTACCCCTTGTGTACTGTTTATGTTTTCGCAATAAAAGAACAAAAATTTAAATAATTGTATTTGTATGTAAACACAGTTTTTGATTTACCTTTAAATTAATGTAAACCCTGAACTTAGATTTTAATTGTTTTTTAATATTTTAATCGTTGCATTTTATGATTTTAATAATTTCTTTCAAGTGTTAATGTTTTCTAATTACACCAATAACCAAGAGTCACAAAAGTTTCTAAAAAGAATAAATTTGCATTAATATTTTCTGATCATATAATTTTTTTTACTTTATTGTTGTGCTCTTTGTTATCATGCACGCATATTTTGTGTATTTTTCACGCACATTTTCTGTTCGTAAAATACTTTATTATTTACTCTTACAATTTATAATAAAAAATTCAATGTAATTTTCTTGTCTAATTAAAACATGTTAATTCTTATTTTACTGTATGAAATCATTTAGGGAAAAATATTTGAGTAAAATGCTTTTATATTTATGTAAATTTTAGCGTAAACCATTGAAATTATGTAATTATTCAGGAAATTATTTTACTTTTCCATGTTTATAAAATATGTTTAATTACAGAATTCAATATCTCATGAAGAAATGCTGAAAGAAAGAGCTCGTACTTTTCTCGAGATGGCTCGGCGTGATTTAACAGTTCAACAAATTAACTTAACTTCAAATAACAAAACTAGTCAAGTTAGTAAGCTTCTTATTTTTATTAATATTTTGTATAAAAATGTTTTTAGCATTCAAATAACTTCAGTTTCATTCTATAAATTCTAACAAAATGCATATTACTTTTAACTCTTGTTTTGTTCATTCAAAATCTATTGTGGAAATATATTTTAATAAAATTTGGCATCTAGTTAGCTTGTGATGTGAAATATCTTCTCTGGTGTGTGTCCTCTGAATAAAATGTAATTTCTGTTTAACTTTTTGAGTGCAGCAAAGAGCTATGGCGCTTCGCTTGTTATGCACCAAAAATGCAGAGAAACGCAATAGCGCTTCTCTTGTTTTGTTAATAAAATTACTACACATTTAATTCCGCACTTTAAGCATATATATAAGAAAACTCTTCAGCATTCAAACAGTTAACTTATGTGCTGCAAGCTCATTTTTTGTGATTGAAATGTTTTTAAAGTGATATTTTTTCAAATATTACTGTAAAGTAATTAACTACTACTATTATCAATTGCTATAAGTCTTCATTATATTCTTTATGTATTTCCTTTCTGTGCAATGAAAAGAAACTTGCTTATTTTTAAAAAATAATTTCCATTTCTAAAGCATTTTTGCTAGGAATAAAATTTAGTTTTCCCTTTCATAATTTTAATATCATTTTTTCTTGCCTTACATTTGGTTTATCACTAAGCAGTCTCCTTAGTGTGAATTTTAAATATAAGAATTGATATGTATTTATATTTTTTATTCATATGTTCTTAACTTTTATTCATGTGTTATATTATATAGATTTATTTTCCCAAAAAATTGTGTTCAAAATCTCCTTCTTATTGTTTTATTATGCTTGTACTTAACTTTGAATGTTCAGTTGATTCACATTGTTCTAGTAAGATAAATTTTTTTAATTATTATTTCATACTATAATTAAACCATATTCCAGTCGCATTTTCTAAAATTTAGGATCAGCTTTGTATAATTTTCCTATGAAATCTTCAATTTATTAAATTGTATTTGTTTTATAAATCATTATTGTATGAAGAATTATTTTTTTAAAATTATCTTAAGTAAATTGTTACAATATAAACTATAAAATAAACATGATCACTAAAGATAAAAATTTCACATTTATAACAGTTTTTTGCTGCTTATAGTTAATGATTCACTTAAAAAAAAATCTGGAAAATGGGGGTATAGAGAAGTACAAAAAATGGCTAACAGAGTGAAATACTTCTGTTTTTTCAAAATTATAAAAAATTTCTGCATATGCCTGTTTAAAATACATAGTAATATTTCTGATTTCTCTAGGTGGATAATGAAAGACTTGCTCTGTTAAAAGAAAAAGCAAAAAAGTTGATTGCAGAAGCACGTAAAGGTATAACACCTAATTTGGATAATTTTTCTTCTCCCCTGCAATATTCTCAAGGTAAGATCTTAAGTTTATTTTCTCTTATAAAATTGAATGATTTAAAACAGAAAATTTTTGTGAGCTTATTAGGAATATCTGATTTTGCTTCCCCTTACAGAAGAAATATAATGTTTTTATAATATTCACATACCTAACATTGTAAATAATTGACATATAAGCTGTTTGTTAACTGCAGGATAATTACATATTTGCTTTTCCTTTCATAACAGAAATGCCTGTATCAATTTCTTTATCTGTGTTTTTGTTTAACCTTAACTATTATCATTGATTCAATTGATTATTAAAATCATTTTATTGGGAATTTATTATTTACTTTTTAGTTTTTAGCTGAAATGTTAGCAAATTGTACTTTATATGTTGTGATTAAATGCACACTTATATAAGAAAGCTAAGGTTATTTAAGCAAAACTTTCTTTTGGTTGGTTACTATTTTTTTAAATCAATTATTATCTTACGTTGTATTGTATATTTCAAAAATAAATTTTTGATTTTAATAACCTTTCATATATTAATGAATAAAATGTTATTTGCATGTGTCAGAAGATATAATATCTATATTATGTTTTAATTTCATTATTGTCATTGTGTGTCCTGTGAACATTTAGCAAAATCTCAAACCTTTGGTTAATGTTATAACATTGCATTTCTCGAATTGTTCCCTTTGTCAGTTCACATTGGTTTTCTTAAAATTAAGGTAATTCTCCTGATGTTTATTACATAAATCTTATGTTTATTAAACTTTTAATTGTAAACTATAGTGGAGGTTTCTAAAGTAAACTAATTTAATTAAATTGTACATTGATAGAAATAAAATAAGAGGTTGAGTTAGTGCAACATACTTAAAGTTTATGCTTTTAATGCTTAAAATGATAAACTGAATCTCCGTCTTATAGATTGCTAAAGCTTTTGTTATAACTTTTCTTTCTCTGTATATGGGATTTCTTTTAGATATTTTTTCTTTCATTCTTCAGGGAAATTTCATTCTGTTTCTGAACTCTTGTGATGGAATGAGCATAAAATACACTTAGTTATTGATCTCTCAAAATCTGTTTTACTTTCAAATGCACTTAGTTTGTTCTATTTGTTCGTCCCGAATTAATTCAATGTTTTGCTTGAAATCATCACATTAATTAGTACTTGAAGCAATCTTAATGGCAAATTCAAATGTTTCAAGTTCCACTTTTTTTTTAAAGTTTTAATTTGTATTTATAATAACTATATTTTTTATTTGATGCTACTGTTTTCCTTATATTCTTAAACCCTTTAAATGGTCAATTATTTTACCAGAAAGGCTTCCACAAAAGGCATATTTTTTTCTTGCATATAATTAAGTACCATACTTAATAGAGTAAGAATATTAAGATTTTTTTTCACTTTTAATGCTTTTTTACAACATTTTTTAGTTTACAATTTTGGACACAAAAACCCCTAAATGTTTGCTCTTTTCAAGGACATTCTGCATGCAATAAAGAATGGCATATTTATTTTAGCATATTTATTTGTCTCTTCCACAATTGTACTCATGAGTGAAAAATCAATTAATGTTTCATAAAATTGTAGAACATCAGAAGTGTTGTCAAATTGTACGTGCACAGAGAGAATACCAGAAAATTTAAAATCGAGGTCACAGAACAGGTGGATTTTTCACATCAACCTCGGTAAAAATTCTTGCAGAACTCAAATCTTCATCAGAGCTGAGCTCACCTGAGGAATAATCCTAATAATTAGAAGAAATATCTGTATCAGAATGTAGTTCATTGTCTAACAAGAAAATATTTTCGTCGTCTTCCATCCATAATTTCCATAGGATTCACAAGCATGGCATACAGTAGAAACAAAATTTCCAAGAAAAGTTCCCGCTTAATAGAAAAACCCTGATGAAAAGCATATACTTTACATGAACAAGCCACGCCATCTGTTGAAAAATAATAATACTAAATAGTCTCTTACAATAATGAAAAATGTGGGCAAACCAGAAAAGGGAAGGAGAAAATATAGATGCCCGTACAGGATACGGGCAAACCGGTTGAGGCCAATTTCGGGTAGCACATGCGCTGTATGGGCAAACTGCTTAAAGGGTTAATCTTCTGTTCAAAATTCTTTAATTAAACTTAACTTATATTTTCATTAACAAAAGTGTTTTGTATTAGATTCAGAGACAAAATTCAACATTTACAGGATTATTAAGTGTTACTCATAATTTATCTTAAATGTATATTATTATATTTAAGATAAATTACTAGCAATATTTATAATTTATCCAAAAATATACTATGAATTTTTTTCTGTTTAATTTTGCTAGTGAGGAATCACACAAATTTAATAAAAATTTATCTATGTGTGTAACATCTTAACATTAGTCATGTGGAAAAAATGACCTTACATATTTTGGGTTGTTATTTTTTTTAATGTTGCAAAAAATAATACAAAAATAATATACATGAATATTTTTTTCCATAATATAATTCAAATACAGTCTAATAAAAAGAATCTTAAAAAGCATCCTTAAACTATGCCTATAAGCGATATTAAGTGATCCATTAAAATGTTTATTTGTATTTAGTTTTTAAATTTTATTTTCTGTTTAAACTTGTGCAGATGAAATTTCAGATGATTTATTTTTTTGCAAAATCGTTTACTTGATGAAAAATATTAGAGGAAACTTAAAAGAATCCCTTAATGTATTATAAATAAAATTATATTGTGTCAAGATAAATTGAGCAAATACTTAAGAAAATTAGAAAATTTATTTATGTTAGAAATTTAGTGTGCAACTATGAACTGTAATGTAACAATTGTAAATAAGTTTATGTGAAACCTTAATAAATTTCCATGCACATTGTTGTTCAAAATACAATCATCTGCACAAAATTCAGATTTTATACTATCTAGGAAAGTCATCTTCATAATCAGGAATATCTAAAAAAATTTCCAAAATGCTTTTTGTATTGCACATGGCTGTACTCATTCCATTTACATTGATTAACCTTAATTTCTCAATTTTTCTTTTCTATGTTTGTAAATGTATGTGAATACAGTCAATGCTTTATACAACGACCCTCTCTGTGGTCCAGAGCAAAAAGACTTTACAGCAAGTAGTCACTGCTATGGATACAATTAAAAATTGTAAACATACATGCTAACAAGTACCAAAATATTGGTTATTTGTTAAGAGATTCCAGTTAAATACTATAATTGTTCTTTGTTTCTAAAATGATATTTTGTTAATTAAATCATTTCTAAAACATTTTAAAGTAAAACATAAAAGAAAAATGGGTGTACTTTCAAAGTATTTATTTCATAGAAATAACTGGAATCGTTTTTTTCTCCAAAATTGATTTTTGCAAACCCTGTTTTTTCCATTTCATATAAAGATGGTACATAACGTTCTGCATTTCTTTTTCTTTCCAGAAAACATTTTAAAGTTTCAACTGCACCTGAAACAATTTTCGTGCTAGGGAAAAAATTTGTATCATGTCTTTATCTTCTTCCAGAGTTTATGTAAAATAACGAAAAATCATTTCATTTTTTGGTCAGGCTTTCAGGACATTGTAAATCTTAATCTTTTCTAGCATATATTCATCAAATTTAAGTTTTCCCCAAACTTCACTTTTTTTTAAATTTTCTTGAAACATTTTCTGTTTTTCATCGAAGTTTTCTTCAATTATTTCAGCAATATTTTCTATATCTCATTGTTTTATGAAACCAGGATGGGGGAGCCATTCTTGATGCTATTTTCTGTCTTATCATTTCATTCTGCTTTCAAAAGATACAAAGCTGTAAGAATCTTCACTTTCATCTAATGCTGAAATATATCTTCACTAAAGCAATTTGCTGTAATTAAGTTTGAAGCTCATAATGAGTCCTTGATCTAAAGGATGAAGAATCAATGTAATATTAAGCAGAAAATATTCCACAGTAATTGAGATCAAACCTTTTATTTGAGAATGTACAGAACAGTTAGCAATTAATAGTACAATTGTTTTTTATTTAATTGACTTATCTAAGTAATGTAACCATTCGCCAAAAATACTGCATGTCATTCACAATTTACAATTGTTTTTCATAGGTAACTGGTAATATGTAATGATTTATAAATTAAAAAACTAAGTTGTTTTAAAGGTCAATTTTGATACCTTTAAAACACCTCAGCTTTTTCAATTTGCCAATTGCAATGATTAGAAATTTTTCAGTACCAGATATATTTGCACAGGGAATAACTTAAATTTTTGTTTGGCTGTTGTATTGCCACTTGCAGAAACTTAAACGAGTGATCTGTCAAGTTTCATCCGCAATTAAAATAGTGTCTGGCCCATAGTTTTTCATAATTTATTTTAGTTTTTCTTCGTGATTGTTTCTTTGTTGACATTACCAATTTTCCTGTTAAGCTTCCAGAAAGAAAGACCATACATTGCATTAAATTTATACAACTAACCATCCATCTGGTGCTCCTAATGCTATTTTGTCAATGTCCATTTGTTGAGGAAAACTTGTAAATTTCCATCTATTGTAATATTTTTATTGTGTTATTTTTAATTATTCACATAAACCCCATCTGCAAGCCTTTGAAGTTTTACATCATAAGACAGATTTCTAGCCTCATAGATAGGTTTAACACTTAATTCTTTACTTAAAATTGAATCCTAGCTGTAAATTATGCTGAATAGTGTGCTTTTAGGGATTTGAAACAACTTTGTAACCTTTTTTATCATTTTTTATCAACCTTTTAATTTTATTTTAGTTTCTAGTGATTTCACATTGTGTTTATTTGAAGCTAACACCTTCAGTGGCGAGGATGTTTACAGGTTTGATTTGCACCAAGAAAAAACAAAGTAAAATTTTCAGTTTTCTCTTTCATCAGAAGCAAGACAGCCCCTCCTCTTAACAAGCTACCATATCATTCTTGTCCTACAATAAATAATCCTCAGTATGTGATCATGAACATTTAACTTTTCTAATAGAGAAAAATTAAGCACTGACTTCTGGATGTACGTCAAGACTCCTTTTATTTTTAAAATATTATTGGCTATATAATTCCATCCTCAACCTGATATGTCAAAGTTCAACAGGAACACTGAAGATTTTATGTCTACAAATTTTGGCAATATAAAAAAATTAATATTCAGTTACATATTTTGAAAAAATTCTTTTTGGGAAAATACTAGGAAAAGTATTTGTACAATTCAGACATGTTGTGATTAAACGGCACCAGATAGTTATTATGTTGTAAGTTAAATAATGTAGAGTGGATAAGAAAAGAGTGAGGGTTTTATCACTGGTTTTTAATGGAGGGCTCTGTATAATGTAGGGTTGTTAAAATGAGCTTTCTCTCTATTATTATTTGAAGTTTGATTGTATTTATATGTCTTAGAACAATGCTAATTTAAAACAATAAATTAGTTATAACAATGCTAATTTATAGCAAATCATATTAAATTATATCATAATTTTTAATGTATCCAAAAGCAATTTTTGTATGTAAAAATTTCCTTCTGTAGATTAAATATATTTGTAACCTGCATATTTTTCTCTTAAAATAAATATTTTTAATATTTAACACATATTTTCAAAAATTTCAGTATTGCATTTGAACTAAAATAAGGGCAGTAATTTAACACAACTTGAAATCTAGCAATGGTTTTATTTAAATTTGTAAAATTATTAATATATATTTATTTATTTTACAATATTTTAAGTATAGAGTATTTATTTTATTCCTTAGATTCAAATGAAGATACCAAGATAAGCTGTATTAATATGAACTGTCCACCAAATCAGAATAATCAATCTTATTTCAACTGCAAGGAAATAAACAGTGATTTCATAGGCATGTATATAATTATACTCTAAACATTGTGATTGAGACATCAAAGATTTGTAAGAGTTGAGTGAATATTCATATTTTTATTAATAAATATGATTAAAATTTCAAAGTAAAATAATTATTTGCCGAAAAACACACATTGATAATCATTTGCTTCTAAAATAATTATAAAATCTACTATATATTATAATATAATTTAATAATAGTTTTTTAAAAAAAAATCCTGAGACATTCTTTCCTAAACTGTATAAATAGTAGGTTTGATCAGTTTATAATAATTTAAATTTCTGTTAAAAACTAAATATTAAAATCATGTTCATCGTCAGATGTTAATTTTTTCACAAACACTTGTGTGGCACTAATTTTGTGTGCAGTTAGCATTTTCTTGTTGGATTTTGAGACCAGGTACTGTCAGAGGTAACACAAATAGCAACAGGATTTCATACCTCCTCAAATCTGTTTAGAGTGGTTGAAAAATAAAGGAAACTGCTAACAGACTTGGCAGGGGTTTGCTCAAAAAGCATAAAACTACTGCCAGGCATTTAAGTTGGCTCTTATTACATTGAATAATTAAAGTAATTATCAAACTGGGCAATGCTCAGTTTCCCCCATTTAGTTATATAGAAATATGTACAACAAATTAACTTCTATAACACTGTCCAAGATTTTGTTTTAATCCAATATTTAATGCATTACATAAATTAAAGTCTAACTTAATAAACATTTCCTAATCTAAAAGCTTATCTGGCAGATATAATGCTAACAAAGTAAACATACAACAGTTACAATAGACACACGTTTATGCGTTATTACTGTTCCAATGTCAATTCAAACTATGGCTGCAAGAAAATCGGCGAAGTTTGCTTTCGAACGAAAATCGTGTTCAACTACACATGCTTATAAAGCCTTTTTTTCTGCTGGCTCCACCTACACATATGTGTACGCTTACATGTTTGCTGCACAGGATTTACATTTTTATGTAGGAGCAATGATTTTTCCTTCAGTTATTTTTCTTTCATGGTAATCGATAAAATTTGAAAATTTTTTAATTTCTTACACCAGTGTAATTACTTGTCAATTAGTTTCTCCCTCTTTTTTTTTTTTTTTTTTTTTTTTTTTTTTTTGTCAATTTTATATTTAAATCAAACACTTAGTTTGCATTGACATAAGTGAGAAGTATATTATTCTCTTGAAATGTTCCTTATCTTATTAACATTCTATAAACATTATGAAGACTTCCAAAATTGTTTTCACGTTAATTATAAATTGTGAATGGTTTATGTTAGTCATACTAATTATTTACTGCCTCAAGTTAATTTCACTTGTTCAACATTTTTCAACAAATTTAAGTTTTGTTGATGAAAAAAAAAATAAAATTTGAAAATATCAAATATTTTATATTTGCAAAAATAAAATTGTTTAAGTATCGAATTTTAAAAGAAATTAAAGTATTGGCCTTGAAAAATATTTATCAGTTGGGAAATAATTTAAGCAGCCTCATTTTTATTACAAGAAGTTTTTAGTTTATTTCTTGTATAATGTTTGTTTTGAAACCATACCATTCTGTTTAGTTGAAGTGAATTTTTTTTGATTTCTCAATCTACAAAAAAATTGCCTATTCTATTTAAGGTATAGAAAAAGATTTTTTAATTATTGAAAATGAAAATTATTTAAAAGAATGAGATAAAGTAATAGTTTTTTATTCTAGAATTAATTATGTGGTTTTATTTTTTTATTTTGATAATTGTGTAATTTGAATAAGTCTGTTAAGCAATTCATATTTAATCGCAATTACTTTATAGGTTTTTGTGTTTGTATATGCAATCTGTTTAAACTATATTTGAAATACATGAAATTAAGAAATAAAAATCTATCACATTATCACTACATCTTTTTTTCTATGTCATTAAATTCATATCAGAGAAGTTCATATGAAGAACTGATAAAAAGCAAAAAAATTTAATAAAATCTTGACTGTTTGTTTCTCTCATTTTAATTTGAAATGAGTAATATTTAGAATTTATAAAATTATAAAGTTCTTTTGCTTGAAAATTTTGTTTTTTATTTGACACAAAATCCTAATATTTTTCTTAGATTTATCTTATTACATATTTATATTTTCAAGTTCATATCATAAGTTATGATTCGTCTGGTGATTTCTAGTTTGATAAATAAATGTGAATTGTGTTTGCAGCAAGTTATTAGAGAGCCCAAACATTGTAAGTTTCTCTTTTGTCAATGAAATGTGTTCAATTAAAGTATAAGATGCGATTTCTTAGTAATATACTTCTGTGAATGTATTTATCATGTAATTAAATATTATATTTCAAATTTGTTAAGTACTCTATTATGAACAAAATATTGAGTATTTAATTTCATAATTATGTATTTATCCAATTATTTCTGTTTTGGAAATGTCTGCTAAGGCTTTTACATATATTTATTTTGTTAGTTTTGCTTATTTGATTTATGCATTGTTACTATTTAAGTATTTTAAATTTATAGAACATAGAATCTATTTCTGTATTATCTGATTACAAATTTATTGCTGTTTACAGAAATTCTATTTTACATAATAATGCAGTTTCCAAAATATGTAGAAAATCAAATTGAAAGTTTAATTTTTATCTACTGAACTTATTTTTATGATATTTAAAGTTTAAATAAATGTTATTAAGTACTGGGATCTCAAAAAAATATTTAAACTATTTGTCTTCTCTTTATATCCTCGAACTGTATTTTATAAATTAAATTTCATTTTATAATTTTTTTATGTATTTCCAGAATGCTCTCATTATTCCTATCATTCATAACAAATAAAATTGCATTCAACAACATTAACACTTACATTAACTAGTGTTCTCCAAATATATGGTATTTATTTTGCAAACCTGATATAAAATATTTCATTCATATTATGCCATACATATTGTCCTGGAGATACATTATTTCAACATTTAAGTTTTTGAATTTTTGAAGAAATATGTGGTTGTTTATGAAATTAAAGCAAAATTTTTTATACATTTATTGATTTGTTAATTATTTTCATTTTATCTCAAAAAACATATCTTTAATGCTTTCTGAATTATGGTTATTCTTTGTACAAAACCTGTATAAAAAATTCATTCTGCCCTTTATCTTGTATTTTCAACAGAAAACTTAAAATAATTGTCAAGAATTTATTCATCCTCTACCTTAAACTGTAGCAATAAGTGTTCAGTGATTCATTGATCTGTTTGTATCAAATTTAGTAATAATTTATGCATTTTAGAAAATCACTTCGCTGTGCAATCTTATGCTCATTATAAGGCGTTTTTTTTTACCTAAAAATGCTCTTCATGTAACTATCATAAAGTTTGGTTCCTGTAATGAGATTTAAAATATGTAATTTTGACACACCTATGATTATACTTACTAGTTATTGAGTTTATTTGAATAATGATTAAAAATCCTGAAACAGAAAACATTTTTTAAATTTTTTTTCTTAATTTTGACAAGATTAAATTAATATCTCCTTTCAAACAAATTATATTCACATGAATTTTCATTATACTTCCATAGCTTTTATTGTTATACATTCCTGATACTATTTTAATAATTTTATTTTATAGAGTAGTAACTATAATTATATTTTTGTATTGCATTCACTCCTGCATTATGTCTCTTTATGTTAATTAAAATAGTAAGTTTATATATTTATTATGATTGTTTTTTATAATTTAAAATTAATTTCTTGAAATTTTTGCAGAAACCTTCCAATTGAACACAAGTGTTCTTGACAAAAATAATAAAAATTCCAATGTTGTAGTTGATCAACTGTCAGTTTCTTCTATGGCATCACATAACTCTGATGATCAGTATGAGCATTTAAACATAGGTAATATTCATATTATTTGTCTTTCAATTTATTATTTTCATTTATTTTGTGGCTGTCAATATTTGTATTATTAGTTATTAATCAATATGTGGCACCTATAAATTTGTATTTTTTTAAACCAGATCTTGAAACGTGTAAAATTGTGTTTGTCTAAAATTAGAAAAATTCTTTTCATAATTATGAATTTCGTTCTAGTAAAATCAGAGTTTCATGGTATTTTTACTTTTAAGTAAGAATATTTTACACTGTCAATTTTGTTAACATTTTAAACTAAATCTAAAATTAAGAGAATTGTTTAAATTTTAAATAAATTAAAACTGCTCAATAATTAAATTTTTATTTAAATTTTTATAGCATTGTGGAAGTTTTCTTAATATGTTCTTTTTAAAATAGCTGTTTGTAAGCTGTGCACTTTTCAGTGGGCAGTAAAATACTGGTTTTTAGACAAAAAATTTCTTTTAAATTAGTTCATATAATATAAATGCTCTTACTAAGCATTACTGTTCTGTGTTTTATTATTTTTATTTAGCAAAAGTTGTTTGCCATTGCAACATCAAAATTTTTTCATGGTTATAAAAATACTTTTATTGCTTTGTGTTTTAAATTTAATTTCAATAAAGATATGGATTTCAAAATTTTCTAACAAATCTGTTGTGCATTTTTATTACTGTGCATCATGTACTATTAATAATATTTTTCAATGCAAAAATAACATTGGTACTTCACGTAATTTTTGTATAAAAACATGAACAAATATTAATTATTGCATTATGACATTTTTTGTTGTGTAATGACTGACTATAATGTGACACATTTTGTGTATAAATATTTAATAATTTAAACTTTTTACTTTAAGAAATTCTATATCCAAAAATGTTTTCATTCATAATGATTGTGATGTTACCCTTAACTATGGCATTTTAAAATAATTATCTATTTCTATTTTGTATGCTTATAAAATAAAATTATTTTTTGAGTTGTGAAGCATTTTGTTTATAATTTAGAAAACTATTTCTGGGCCAAATTTAAAAAATATAAATTTTTATAATTGTATAACTACTAAGTAATAGTTACTTCAGTGTATCCTTTACATAAGATTATCTGTATAAAGAATTAAGTTTAAAAAATGCCATCTGAAACTTTTTATTCATTTAAATAAATCGTTATTAGAATCAAATTTTTCCAAAAGAGTTATATTTTCATAACAAATTTTTTGTTTACTTTAAACTTTTGAAAAATTTTGAGCTTTGGTCTTGAAGTAAAATATAACGTAAAAATGCCACCTGTTTTAATTGAAAATTTTAAGCATTTTATTTTCAATTTTTGTATAAGTATTTGTATTAGAATTTTGTATAAGTTATTGTCAATACATTGAATGATACTCATTTCTTATACATACTTTGTATTTATTTTTGAATTTAAATTGTCAACTATGCAAAGAATCCCATTCTGAGCTACAGATGTTTAAATTTTAAAATTGAATTATATGCTAATAAATAAACATAGAGTTTTTATTATAAAAATATGTAATTTCACCATGTCATACAAAAGCACTTTCATTACATGAATAATAGTAGGGAAGAATTCCAGTTTGATAACAAATAACTGTTTGGTTGGTCATCTAACTTTTCAGACAAAATTTTTTGCCTAGATTGTGTGTTTAGTTTTTGATGCAAAATTAAAAAATTTCATATATTGAAAACAAACTGTGAGATAAGGTTTTTAAAATGTTTATTAAAATATCAATCATAAAATACATTGTTACATGTCTTATTATGATTATAAAATTGGTGTAACAATATCATAAAATATATTGTTACAGCAATTTATAATCATATTTTATCATATTTATTTTGAAATATTCTTTGTATTACACTTTTGTCTTATTTATGTGTTAAAGCTTATGTACTTAAATTTTAAATCCTCAAAATTGCATCTGATTTTATGGATTAAAAAATATAAATGAATAATTAAATATTTTATTGTGTATATTATTAAACCGTTATATATAAATTCTTTAATATTGTATATTTTAATATGCATTTTATTAAATATATTTTTGAAATTAATGTAACATTTCCTAAATGTTAAATTAGAACGTTTTCCTGGAAAATATAAGGTACTTAATGGAGAAAATGAAAATAAATGCACTTCCAACCAGGTATTTCTTTTTAATTTCTTTAATTTAACTTAAATCAATTATTAAAACCACATTAATTTTTTAAAATAATAATCATAATGTAACTTTTAAGCTATGTTCTTTTTATAAATGGTTAAACAAATTTTTACTTTATCACATTGAAAATACATTTATGAGTGTTTGAATCATTATTCTGTATGTATGTATGAAAATTTTTTTAAGCACTTATTTGTCAAGATAATCTTCATAATGTATTCCCTGCAAATGAGACCCATAACTTGCCGCTTTTGTATTTGTATTGATGTAAAAGCCCTTTTCAACTTTCTTGTTTAGATAATGTTATGCTGTAATCTATTGCACTCAAAAATATTATATTTTATTCCTCTCAACAAAGATTAACAAACATTTATTATTTTTATTTGACTAATATAAACTGTTCAGACTTTTACTGGAAACTTTCCTAAAAATACTTATAATTTTTTTAAAAAAAATATTTTTTCAAATTTCAATCCATTCTATAAGTGGCATATTTATTTTTCTTTTATTTATTTTCCTCAACATCATATTTATGCAACTTTTGTGTTCAAAAATCCTATTTTCTATATTATAGGTCTCACTTGATACTGGCTATTATATTGATGTTGAAATAAAAGCAACTGAAGAACGCCATAAATTATTAGATAAAGTGGCAACAGATGTTGAAAAAAATATCCGTATAGCTATGAGAGGTAATATAATATTTTATTTATCATTTTCATTACAAAATCGAATTCTGATGTCCAAATAGCTTGGTGTATTTTACTGAAATCTTCCATGAATGAAACATCCAAAATAAAACAGAAGTTGGAAAAATTATATTAAACTTTAGTAACTGTTTATTCTGTTCTTTCACTTAAAATATTCCTTATGCAATGAAGCTTCAAAAATGGAATTTTAAGTTTTTATTCAATGTGTTGTAATTAAGTTCATTTGATGAAAATCAATTTAAATATTGAAATTATTTTTATATAGCATTATTTTCATATCATTAATTTCAAAATATTTTAATTTTTCAGTATATTTAGTATATTTTACTTGAGTTTTAAATTTGATTCAAAATTTGAATAATTTTTTTTTAATTAATCACATATTTAACTATTTCTCATTAGAAAAATTTTTAAAATCATGCACACAAAATAATTCAGAAATAAAATTTGACTCTTCAAGATACATACATTCATAAAAAAGTCAGTTGTAATTTCTTTAATTATTCAATTAAAATACTGTGAAAATAAAATCCTTTGTCTCATTTCTGGCATGTAATAAATTTTCCACAGTATTTGTGATTTTATATTAATTCTAGATTTTCTGAGCGAGATTAAAATTAAACTGTGTTTTTATAAATATCTATAACAGCAGTTACTTTATAACATTTTTAAAATTGCTAATACAACGAAATTATTTTATAATTTCGTTGCAATATGTTATAAAATTTTAAAATACTTTGTTATAAGTGAAAATGTTTTTAAAGTATGAAATTAAGATTTAATTTAGTACTCCTTGTATTACACCTTGATTGTACCTGAGGTATAAAATGTTTGTTTCATAATCCATTTCAGTTATGTTGAATCATGGTGATTTTTATTTTCATTTGGAAATGGATTTTCTTTTCATTCTTATTTTATGTGTAGGAAGAAACACTATTTCTTCATCTTTCTGTGAGATTTGTTTTCCCCCTATATTTTATGTGCTTATGTGCACCAAATAGTTAGCATTCATGCCTTTGGTTCAACAGTTCATATATTTGAATCTCTTCTTAGGCTTGCATAATTATATAGTGGTTTGAAATCCTTTTTTTTTTTTCTTTTTTTGCACACAGGGGTTAATTAGACCAGGACCTATGGTTTAAGTAGCCCCTGCTCTAATTTGCCCTTGTGTGCCAAGAAACTACCATCAAGTGAAAACCAAACTTATTTTTTATATATATTATGTAATCAATGTCAGATTATGTATCTACTTAGTTCTGTAGTTATAGAATCATTTATAATGAAAGTTCTAACATTTTATTTTATCAATGGAAAAACATGTCGGTTTGTTTTTGGTACGAAATTGGTACAACAATAATAGTTAAAAAAAACCTGTAATTTATGTACATCATATTGTGATATTAGAAGCAGGAAAATATCTTATTAATTTAATCTAAAAATATGCAATACAGAAACCGTTTATTACATTTTTTTGAATTTAATAGAGGGTTTAGTCACTCCTGTTTTAATTCTGGAGGGATGGTTATATTTGAAAATAAAGTGAGAGGTTATTTTAAATATGTTTAATTATTTTCTGAAATTTTAACTGGTTTCTAATTGTTTCTGTATTTAAAGTAAATGTTTTTACAGACTTTTTTTAAAGTGGACTTTAAGAATTTTTTTTTAATATAATTGTGCATGATTCTCTCATTAAAACTCAACAGATCGAAAAATTCCTTTAATTTCATTCTTGCAATACTGGAATGCTGTAAATAAATAACATGGTTACAAACTAACTACTTTAAAATTAGTGAATCTATGTTTCAAATATAGCATACATTGACTTAATTGCTAATCACTGTAATTATACAAAAACAATTATTAAGTTTTGAACATTGCTTTTTTTTTTTTTTTTTACCTTCATTCATGGCTTAGTTAATGTAACTACAGCCTTTGTCAAAATATGAATATGAAAACCAAATTTCTGTTTTCATAGATTAGTGAATAAATTGTTTTAGGTTAAGCTTTTATATTTATTAAAGTAAACTCACATTACTAATTAATCAAGACAAATAATATTTTTTAAGTCAACAAAATATATTAAACATAAATAAATTCTTTTTATTTATTTATACTTCTGAAGGAAAAATTGAAATCAAAATTAGAGGCATTCAGTGTTTTCTTAAAAAGTATATTAAATTTGTTTATTCATTTTTTTCCATCATTTATGGTGGAAAATGATGTGGTAATGTCTTAATAGAATTTTTTCATTATTGAGAAGTTGAATATTTCCTCTACATGTATTTAACTGTTAAACCACTAGATTAATAATAAAAAAAAAGACAACAAAAAATGCAGTTTGTTATAAAGGGAAAAGAAGAATTCAAATGTATGTTTGTTAGGATCTTAAGGAATTAAAAAATTTATGCAGAAAAAAGGATATTTGCTATAACTGGAATGAAATTACTGAATTATAAGATATTTTTTTTCAGGAAATTGTAGATATTCTTATATATCAAAGTTAGCCAGATCACATCACATTGGTTTTGTGTAAATAATATTACAACTCAAGAATGATGCCACTTATCAGACACTGATATTCATTCATTATGATATAGGAAGATTTTGTATGTAGAAATGAATCTGTTAATTTAATTACAAAACTCATGATATTGTACTTAAGGACAAAATAAAGAGAAGGGAAAATGCTGATCAGAAAATTAATGAATCAGGTATAGAAATTTTTGACTCTCTTGTTTACAAGGAAATAACCTCAAAATTTAAAGCAGCAGCACTCAGTTAGATCAGTTGTTAATCAGAGAAGTTAAAAAGTACTGTTAAAATTAGTGATTTTCAAGAAATGAAAGTTGCTAAGATGATATTAGCTACTAACAATAAAATTAAATTTTTTCTTTATGTGGACGATTTGTACTAGGGAGCTAAAACCAGTTTTGTTTTATAAATACGTTATAAGCTTTATAATTATGTTACACTTTATAAATACCAGCTTCTCTTTATAAATAGTTTTGTAACTATTTATAAAGAGAAAGTGCTACAGAAGTGTCCCTTCAGTGTGCATAATTTGCAACACTCCCCACCTGAACTCTAAGAGTTCACAACTTTCACATTACAACGTAAAACAGTTACAGAAACTGTGTAATCATGCAAAACAATATATCATTACATATTAATAACTTATTCAATATCTAATATACAAATATTTAATTTTATCACAAAACTTATGTATGCATATGAAATATAAAATCAAAAATTAGAAAACAAATTAATCTTTTTATGATGAAAATTAAGTATTATATACAAGTTGTACTGAGCGTTTTATATTGCCTTTAGGTGTTTGAATTAGAAGAGAATGAACATTTCCGTCTCGTCCTGGGTACAATTCCATAATTCTACCCATTATCCACATATTTTTAGGATAACACTCATAGTTTATCAAAACTATATCATTTACCTTAAATTAAGAAATGTTACCTTGGTGGAGAGAAATATAGGCTGATCTTAAATTCAGCAAATACTTTTTTTTCCATCTGTGCCAAGAATGATTTAAAAGAGTTTTTTGGTGATTAAATTTCTTAAGTAAGGGATTTCTATTTACATTAAAATCTTCAGTTTTATATTTAATTACAGGTAAAGACATCAACCGTTTAACAATTAAAAAATGAGAATTGGTTAGTGAAGAAGGTTCGGTGGGTGCGTAGTAATGGTACGTAATAAGTCTCGAATTTATCATGGTTTCAATTTCTATGAAAACAGTTTCTAACTCTTTAAGAGTAAGAGATTATTTACCAACTATTTTCTTTAAACAAGTTTTAACTGTACATATCTGTGTCTCTCCCAGAATCCTCCCTACCAAGAACTTTTCTCAACAATAAATTTCCATTCAATACATTTGTATGCAAACATGATTTTTAACTTCACAATTACTGATACATTTCCACCATTTTTTTAGCTCACAATTTGCTTTTTTGAAGTATTTAGCATTGTCTGAATGCAATACGGAACATAATCCTCAACAAGATATATATCGCCTTAAACCTAGTAAAAATGCATCAGTACTCATATTGAGAATTAATTCTAAATGAATTGCTTTTGTTACAGCACAAGTAAATATAACTAAATAACATTTTAATTTAGAAGATTTTCATACAAGATCAAGAACATAAAATGGACCAGCGAAATCAACTCCACTTACATCAAAAGGGTTTTTTTTTTTAATTCTATCAGTAGGTAGTGGTGCTACCACCTGAGCTCCAGGCTTAACTTTGTAGTGCCTGCAAATTAAACATCTATTTAATACCTTTTTCACAAATTGTCTACCTTTAACAATCCAGAACTCTTCTCCCAAATGAGTCGAAGTGGAATCTACACCAGAGTGGCACATAGTAATATGAGCATCTAAAATTCGAAGCTCAACAAATTTATCATTAGTTGGAAGAAGCCAAGGATGCTTGGATCTCATGTCTCATTTGAAAACTGCAAGCATCCCTATAAACAAAGTAAGCTGTGATTGACAAGTTCTGGATTTAAATTGAATATAGAAGAAGATTTATCAATAGAACCTTTAGAGATTATTTGTGCTATCTCTACTCCATAATGCTTTTGTTGAGTAGATTTTATCCAGAAAAACAAGGAATTCTTAATTTCTAAGGCACAAATAGGACCATATAACTTTAAAGAATTAGGTTTAGAATTATGTACAAACATTTTTATCCATGCTGTAATATGAAGTAACTTACCAAGATGATGAAATCTGTTTACATCAAGCAAAGAATTAAAATCTTTCGTGTCCGAACAGGTCACTATAGCATTGCATGGAGAAGCTCGTCGCTCTATCGTATCCACACCTTCAAAGTCACTGAGGCTTGATCCTTGAACTGGCCATGAGAGATTGGGCTGAGACAACCAGGTAGGACCCATCTACCATAAAGAACTTGAAGTCAGTGTCCTTGCTGACTCTCCTCGAGCAATTAATCTACTACAGCAATTCCAACTCTTGGGATGAGTTTGTGACTGCACTTGAGCCACTCTGCCACAAATGGCTTTCATTGCTTTGAAAATCATTTTAACCAATGAACTATTTGAGAGTCACTCCACAAAAAAATTAATTAAGTGAAATGTGGAAAGACCTTTTGTATGTAATTTCCTAATTGTGCACCTAAGAGAGCAGCCATCAATTCCAATCTGGCAAGAGTCAAATTTTTCAAAGACACTACTTTACTTTTAGACATTATAAAACTCACTTTAATATTCTTGTTTGAAGTAACATAACGAAAGTATGCAACAGCCCCATAATCCTTAGGACTGGCATCACATAAAGTGAAACTTCAGCTACTTCAGTACTTGCAAATAACTTGCTATATAGATTTATCTAATCAAGTTCATTAAGTTCTGAAACCCACGTTCTCCGCTTCCTTTCTAAGTCACTAGGCAAATTATCATCCCATTTCAGTCGTCGCTGCCATATTTCTTGTATAAAAATTTTTATTGTAATTACAAAAGGACTAATATAATTCCACAAGTATCAAAAATTCTCGAAATAACTCTCAACACGTACCTCTTGCTGATTTCAGTGTCTATTGATTCCATAACATTATTTAAATTTAACTTTATTTTATCCTCAATGGGATCCCAGACTAATCCTAAAAATCCTGCTCCTTGTTTGAAATCAGTATTTTCCTCATATCCATTTTCATACCAGAGTTTATTAAGTTGTGGACTGTTAGTTTTTAATTACCTCAAATGAAATCCAGCAGCACGAAGTATTTTTATTGCCAAAGAGGTTAATTGATAACCATCTTGATCCGTTTTAGCTCCATTGTACAAATTGTCCACATAAAGAAACGAATTTAACATTTCAAAACAGTCTGCATATTTTTCCTTGAATTTCCTAATGTGAAACTTCAAAACACAAGCCAAAGCAAAAGGAGATGTTGTTATACCAAAAGGAAGGTGATTTAGTTCAAAAGTTTGAATTGATTCATGTGTACCTTCCAGGAACCACAAAAATTTAAGGTATTTTCTTTCTTCCTCAGCGATCTCTATCATAAGAAACGCTTTCTCTAAATCACCACAGTATGCAACTGAATTTTCCTGAAATTTAAGTATTATATCCAATAAATTGACATGAAAATTAACTCCCAATTCAAGAGATTCATTGAAAGATTTTTCATTTTCTTTTGCCTTACTGCTACAATCATAACCTGAGTTGTTTATTTATCCTCCCTAATTACCGCTCTATGAGGCATATAATATCCAGAATTTTTATTCTCATCAACACATTTTCTCACGATTAGATTTTTTACCTGATATTCTATAATTTGTTTATAATGCATAGAAACTTCTGGATTTTTATCTAATTTATTACTTAATGCATCAAAACGCCCTTTTGCAACGTCAAAATTAGATTTTAAATCTAGTAGAGGTTTCCCATCTTCCTTCTACATTAATTTACAAACATTTCCCCATTAAATTTCAAAGAATTTTCAAATTTTTTAATTAATTCTTTGTCTTTACTAGAAAAATTCTGGTTTTCATTTGGAAATTCTTCTAACTCCCAAAACTTTTTTAAATCAAACAGAATAGAATTAGAATCCATAACCAAGGATACATTCTCACAATTATCTGATATTTTACCTTTACTTATTCGCACAGTACACTTTGCAGTTTCGCAAATTTCACAACTTATTTTTTTAAAAACTTCATTATTTCCGAAACCTCGCAAATCGCTTCTTTATCTCGTGTTCTATGAAACTCCAGAATTAAATCTGGGGGTAATAATTTCATTAAAAAGGGATTCAGCAAATGCCCATAAGACCCTTCAGTTACATTTAATGAACACAAATTTCTGATATTAATTTCTATTTCATCATACAATCTATATAAATCTTTTACATACGATACATTTTTAATAGGTTCTAAATTTAACACTCTTGTCATGTTTGCATTAATTATGTATTCTTTTCTAGCACATCTTTGTTTTAAAAGCTCAAGACAAGAATTATTATTTTTCTCATTTAACTCAAAACCAGCAACATTATATGCAGGACCAGAAAGCAGAGATTTTAAATATTGGAATTTCCCAATTTTTGTTGAGGAATCATTGGAACCAACTTCACTATCAAAGCAATTTAGAAACTCAATAAATTTACTAGAATTGCCTGAGAAACGTTGCATTTCCAATTTGGGCAGGTTTAATGCAGTAGGTTTCTCGGAAACATTTGATACATTTTGTAGAGAATTAACACTTAACATATTTACTTGATTCAGTTCCTTCATTTTAGCTTTTAATTTTATTTTTGACAAATACATTGTGTCATCATATTCTTCCTAACCTTTTACTTCTTTATCAAACTCTTTAGAATCTAAAACGAGATCTTCTATACCTAAATCGTAGTTTTTTTAAAACTAATTCTTTAGCTTCTAAATGCTCGAGTAACTCAGAAAATGAATCAAAATCCATTGTAGATATATCTAATTTATGAACTTTTTTAACTATTTTAGTTATAGCAATAAGAGCAATGCTCCTCTTTTGAACTAATTTAGAAAGTTTATCCATTGTAGAAATTTCAGTTTACCTCCAAGTCCAAAACTCCGCCAACTATATTTAAAATTGCGGTCCTCACTTTTAATCCACGACTTCTTTCCCGGCCGATGCACTGTAAAGCAGAGATTTCAGTGTAGGATGTCCTTAGGCATTGAAATAAACACAATTCGTAATCTCAGTATGTATTTTATAAAGCAAAATAAACTATTTACATAAAAAAGGGCATTTTAAGGTATACCGTATAGCCTGCCAAGAAAGAGTTACAATCCATATAGCCTGCCACCACATAAACTTTACAAAACTTTTAATGAAGAGAAAGTGCTACAGAATTATGCCCCCTCAGTGTGCATAATTTGCAACAGATATTTCATTAAAATTAGCTGTCACTTGATAAAAATATTTACACACACATTAAAAAAAGTATTTTTTAATGTTTAAAGTTTTCCTCGTGACTGTAAAATTATTTCTAGTTCTATGACTAAAACATTGTTTTAATTGATATTCCTGTTATTAATAAATAGATTTTAAACCTGGCTAGTTTTCCACAAAATTTATATATTGCCTAGGCAATGTTTAAAACATAAAAATCTTTAAAAAAATTCAGTGAATTAAAAGTTTAGAATTTATAATTTAGCTTGGTTGTAATTTAAAACTTTTAATTTGTGTTAACAGATATAAATTTTTTAATTCTATTAATACTCATTCTTTTTCTTCAACTTGTTAATAAATTAAAAGCTTGGTCTGAAAAATATCCTGAAATTTCTAGAATGCCATATCTTGAATGTTTAATCTGTTTTGTATCTATGTAATAATATTTGTACAATTCTTTCATCATATTAATAATTTTTGCATGAGATCATGTGACATACTTGATTTTTGTTTATTACTGTTAAAACTATCTTAAATTAACTATTTCATTTTATATTAATTTCGTTTTTTTTTTTTTTTTTTTTTCATTAATTTTCTGTTGATTGTGATTTCATTTCGTTGTTTGGAATTTTAGAGAATTTTTAAAAGCCTCTGTGTAAAATATTTCTGCATTTTTAAGTCTTTAATTCATTTGCTCATTATTATCAATTAACATTTTTTAATAGTTGCTGAAATTCTGAAGACTCTCTGAAAATATTAAGTACACTAAGTACATATAAAAAGTTTTTAATATTTATGAGCAAGTTTTGTACATTCATGTATGTAGTCTTCATTGTATCCAGAAAGGTTATTTTTTATCTTTATAAAAATTTTCCACTCACATTTAATAATATTATTAATTAATAAAATTTTCACTAAGTAATTATTTCTTACCAGCATTTAAGTAATTCCTAGTTCTAGTTTTAAACATGGTATGCGCAGATTTATCCAATTTTGAACCTTGTACCTGTAACCCTCACAAAATCAATCAGTCAATACCAATCAGTTGTTAAATTGTTTTCACATGGTATATGATAGTATAGTATATGAAAATATTTAACCTATATACTATTTTCACATTAAAGTTTTTGTGTTTTAAATAATAATTTTTTTATTGTTAACTTATCACAAAGTTTAGAAACTGAAAGCTCATATTTTTTTAACTGAGAAATCCCACACAAAACAATTTCGTCCAATAACCGTCGATGTAATTTCATTAATGGGATGTACTCTAATTAATAGAGGTCTCTTTTAGTACAGTTTAGATTCATGGCATATCAAAAATCCGCCTACTTTCCTTCCATTATACTTCTACGAGATGTTGGCATTAGATGATTCATGGAGGAAATTTGGATGTATTCATTTGTATTGCTTTTTATTAGGTAGTTTTTTATGGATGTATTTCAGATGATACATCAGATGGCATATCTAATGAATTCTTTATCTCTACTGACTCATTTTTTTGTCCACTTGGCAAAGTGAAAACCTAGTTTTTAATTTTAGAAATGTTTATCTTTCTAATTCTGTATATGCTTCACCTTAAGGAACTTAATTTCTGAGAAGTACTTGCTCTTTAAATTTTTTACATTTTGCAATCCATTAAATAATAAACTACAAAATCGTTAAAATTTGTAATGATTCTTCAAATTATCAAAGCATGAGTTTGATTAAGAGACAAAATTTATATAGTCTCCAAAATTAATTTCTGAAGAATCTTGGAGAATCATGTCACAATATTAAGGAAATGAAGCTATTCTGCGAATACAGTATTAGTACTAGACAAAACAATTGTTCACAGTCTAAAATATGTGAAGAATGTAATTTAAAATTACTTTGCCGTCAATGTATATTTTTACACAATTTTTCTATTTGTCAGGCTAGAAAGTTGCAGTGATCTGAATCCTTATAACTTTTGTCTGAGTCTTCTGAACAATAACATTTATCAAGAATGTGTTACCCATGTTGCATACTTAAAAGACTAGACTCATTTACTATGCCTCCCTCATTCCTATTGATATATTGGATGCATACCACAACTTGACTGTCATGGTATGCTTTCAGCATATTGTTTACCTACAAGCATACACTTAATTGTTAACACATAGCATATAAGTGCGTAGATAAAATGTTCTGCTATTCATTTTATTTTTGGAACTATTACCATTCTTTTAACTTCACTTACTTGTTAGCAAAATTTCAACATTTTTTCTCACTAAAACAACTGCTGCTTTTGCATGGTATATATTTGAAGTTCCCTCAGATCTGTTTGATAGAAACAAAGCTAAAAACCTCCAAGTAACATCCATGTAATTGTTATGATTCTGTACTTTCTGATAATATTGAAGAATCATCAATTTTTTTTCCAATTACATACAAATTAAATGTTCTAATGACATTTTTATAGAATTAATGTTAATACTATTTCTTTTAAAAATACTATTGTTATTTAAAACAGATTACCGTATTTTCCTGTATATAATCCGCAGCAACGTATTATCCGCACGGCCGTTTTTTCGAGTAAAAGGAAAAAAGCGTCGCATAATCCGCAGCGGCGTATAATCCGCGGCAATTTTTTTTTTCCGGTGAATAGTCTAAAATATGTACTGCTAATAATATAGGTGTCACATAAAATAAAAAAATGCACAGAAGGATTAAGAATTTAATAAATTGTGTAGAAAAAAAAGCATTTATTATGAAAAATATCAGTCTAGACCCAGTTCATCGCAAAGTGTGATAAACTTGAGATGAAAGCACGAGATAGATCAAAAGCGATAATTTTGAGAAAAGAGTCTTGTAAAACTTATGGATATTTAGCTTCTAATAACTTTTAAAACGATGTTAGACATATTTAAATTAATATGTATTTGCTTCGTTAATATTTAAATGAAAGAAATGGATTATTTACAAATTGCGCATTGTATACAATTTTTTTTTTAACGCGCGTGCTTTGTTTTTCACTTCACATTAACACATTTGACGCCATTGTTTTTATTTGCTTTCGCTATAGCTTTTAATTTAAAATCTGCTGTTTAACTTAAAAATTTTCGCTTCCTTATGACGATATACGAACTTGAATATTTTAAAAACGAAACAGCTCACTTCAAGGCAAATTGCACAATGACGTTAGCGAAGTTACAACTGTAATATCTTTAGGAGGAACCGAATTAGTTTTTGAACGTAATTGCACAAAGCCGATTATAGTTTAAATAACTCTGGTGTGTCCTGTGTCCTAGTATCACCTGTTATTTATTTTATGAAACATATAAAGAGTATTTCTTTCAAAACTTTCTTGTAAGCTTTTCTGATGGAGAATGTTTTTTATCAGATAATCCGCGGCGGCGTATAATACGCACAACGAAATTCGGAACTTTTTTAACACATAATCCGCGGATTATATACAGGAAAATACGGTACATAATATAATTATACTATTTGAGCAGTATTTCATTACTTTTGGGATTTGCCTAAAAAAGTTTAACTTGCCATAATTTTTGTAATTAAACTTACTTACCTGTATTAATTATTCTGTTGTGTGATTTCATCAGAAAAAGCACAGATGTAATACAATACTAAATTATAATTTCTCTTTATTTAATAAAAAAGACAAGGTTCAATGTTTAGAAGCCAATTATTTTTTCATAATTTATATTTTAGATATGATTATTATTCCACAGAGTTCTTTATTCTTTTCTTTTTTTCATTTAAATCCAATAAATATTACACTTAATTATAAAAATTCTTTCAATTAGTGAGAAAAAACATAATTTTACTTTACTAAAAAAAATCCAGTATGTTTTATATACATGAAACTCAATGAACAGAGTTCTCAGTTATCTATTAAATATCTAACTTTTAATTAGAACTAAATTTTAAATGAAGTCTTATTCATTAAGCTTACTTTTAGATAAAAATTTATCATTGTAAACTTTTTACTACTTTTTGAATAGTTTGATTCAATAATTTATTGATTATGTTTTTCCAAAACATTTTGGAACTAAAAATTCATATTAAATACTTTAGCTGAATAGATGTTATTCTAAGTTGTTACAAGAAAGTTGCTATTTAGTATAAGATTTGTATTGGTGCCAACCAAGAAAATATCTATGAATCCTTGACATAGTAAAATATTTCCATTAAGTTATGGAGTGGACATAAAGATTGAAATAGATCCTTAATTAAGGTTTATAAGAATAAATTGTTTTCTTATTGCATATAATACACCAGATAATGAGATACATTTGAAATGTTTTCCTTGTACATATGATCCTTGTTAATTCTTTTTTAATGAATGTTTTTCATGTTCAGCCCATAATGAGGTATTAGAAGATCAACTGTTAAAGAAGTGGTTTTCTTTAATTAATGAAAAGAATTCTCTATTACGCCTTCAAACACAACTTCAATTTCAGTAAGTTATATTTAATTTGAATTAAAGCATTTTTGCTTCCTTTTGCATTACATATATTTTGATTATTGTAATAAATTTTTCAATTTTAAAATATTTGGAAATTCATGCTCTTTTATTATCTATATTCTGTGATTATTAATGAAATTGGCTTGTTAATTATTTGATGTATACCTGCTGCATATACTTTTCTTTAATAAAAGACTGAAATTAACTCTAAACATACTCATAATTAAAGTTTTCTCATTATTAAGTAAATAATAATCCTTAATATCTTAACTAAGCATCTAGTTAGTATGACCATGACGTTTCTATTTTATAAAATTCAACAAATAACATCAGTTTGTTCATTTTAAAAGAATAGTTTGTGAAATAAATGTTAGCAAATTCTGTTACTATTTCCATTTAAATATCTGCTTTAATTCAACTTAGTAAAATGTTCTTAATGGTAATATTTTGTCACAGGAAATATTGCAATTTTTTCAAATTGAAAGTAAAATAATAAATTATGTAAATTTTAGAGACATTATTTTTTCGAACTATGACAATAATTTCCATCATTACAGTTACTTATTTTGCTCAAGAATGCTCTGCTAGATTGCTTTTAGAAAAGTTAACGCTAAATTTACACAAAATATTTGTCATTTATTATGAGTATTATTAGAACTCATTAGTTTGAAATTTTTTTAAATTTGTTTTTAGAGCTGTCATTATTTTCAAAATTTTGAAGTTTTTTATGCTTGAATAATCATTAATTTTTTAAAATAAATTTTGCATTGTTTTTTCATTTTATATGTAATGGTTTGTAAGAATTATAAAATATTAACCAATCAATTACTTTCTACTAGGGATGGGAAGAAATACTTGTAATCAGTATTTTGTTATCGGTATATTAATGTAACAACCTGTAATCAGTACTTTTTTTCCAAAATACTCATTACTTCCTGCAAAGCTGATGCAAGTCCAGATATGTTTCAAGTACAACTAAGTACGTGCTGAACGAGTCGTAGGTGCTTATTACAAAGTAACAAGGGTTGTTACAAAGTAACAAGCAGGTACTGATTACTTTGTATTCGCTTGTTCCAAAGTAATCAGGAACAACCACGTACTGGCTTGTTCCAAAGTAATAAGGTACAATCGCGTACTTGCTTGTTACAAAGTAATAAGGTACTACCGCGTACACGCTTGTTCCTCATTACTTTGTACTCGCTTGTTCCAAAATATTCAGTGTAGCTACAATCGCTTTCTATAGGAGGGAGGATGGATAGGAGAAGGGAAATTACAGCTGGTTTAACTGGAAAATAAATGTGTGATTCTTTGAAATTGGAAGAGATCGCTTAAGTAGGAGAGGGGAGCATAATGAATAAAATAAATTCGTTTTAATATTTTTGTTAATAATTTATATAGTTATTAATAATAAATATTACATTATTTATATAAACTATAATTTAATAAAATAAAATTTTAAATTTTTATGATAAAAAATAATTTAATAAATTTCAATAATAAAAATCGAGTTGCGAGAAATAAAAATAATAGATGCCCTTGTATGAAATAAGCATTTCGTTCATTCCTTTTGATTAATGAAATAAATGAGTTGGGAAAGTTAGTAATCGTGGTGCATTTATTTAGTGATTATCATTTTTTGTCAAATATATCAAGTTTTTATTATTTATTATTATTTTAAGATTTTAATTTCTTTATTTTTAATTAAATTTTTAAAATGTGGTTTTTGTATCCAAAATTCTTCTAATAACTTGAAAAAAAAATGAATGGGATTTTTTAACTATGTTTCAGTTTTAAAGATAATTTTATAATATATTTTACATTAATAATATAGCTACAGTTTTTTTTTATTAACAAACAAATAAATAAGTAATTAATATTTTTAATTAACTTCAATTTAATTCATTATGAAGTTATATTTTGAATTTCAATTAAAAATTAATTAATTGTATACATTAATTTTTAATTTCAATGTTTGTATTAAAATAGTCTAATTTTAAATTGAAAAAAAAATTTTTTTTTATTTTGATCATTTGAACACGTGCGAAAAATTTTTTATGCTAAAGTATAATTAATATATTAATAAATATCAATTATTATACTCCAAATACTGCTTACAATATTTTGATATCGCAAACAAAACGCTGTATAGACTTGTTGATATTTCCTGAATTTTATAATTTCAAACTACATCAAACTTTAAAATTATATAATTATTATTTTTAATTAAGAATGTAAATTCGAATTGTGAAAGTTTCAATTTAAATCCTGGAGTTAATTTTCTAACAAAAAATAATATATTTTGTATTGAAATTTGTCATAAATTTCTGGACAAAATATAATATAATTCTATTTAAATAAATGAACTGAAATTTCTTACAAGCTATGATTTTAATAAAAATTTAAAACAATGAAAAAATGTTTGATATTTTTATAACCTAATTAGATAATAAAAGAAAATTTGAATTAACATGTATGATTCTTTTTCTATAATATAATTACATTAAATAATTTAAAAAATTATAAGCATGACAGTGTTGGCTAATATGCGACAAATTTGCTTGAAAATGTTAATGTTGAAATGATATTTTTATTTCCGAAGAACCTGGTTTATCTAACACATAAAATATATACAAATAAATGTTTTTTATAAGAAAAATTACAATTTATTATAATATCACAAATATTAATATAATTGCTTTGTTAATGTTTAAAAATATAAAAAAAAATTGAAAATTTTGTTTTTTTAATTAGTTGCTGTATTTTTCTTAGCAACTTTCAACAAAAAGTAATAATTTCTTTTTCTAACAAATAAAAAATATATTTGATATTGATTAATCCTCTCATATAACAATTATTCACAAATTATTTGCCATTTAATTTTAAAATTTTATTTATTTCATTAAAAAACTTAACAAAATGTAAATAAAAATATTAAGCTGATTGTTGTGTTTTACTATAAATCGTTTGAGTTTTATGTTTTTTCTAAATTAATACTTATCTTTGAGTGATTGGCAACATTTTGTTTTGTTTTAGAATACGGATGAAAATATAATAAATAATGGTTGTGTGTTAGAACGTTCTAATGTCATTTTTTAATATAAATTAGTTATGAAGAGACTAAATTGGTTAAATTTAGTCATATCTAACATTTTTGGTGACCCGGACTTGATATCATTGTAGTTGTAAACGTTTTTTGTTTTGAATTGAAACCTTTTTGACATTCATAACGAAAGTGCGCGACATGATGGATGTTTAGGCTCACGTTAAGAAACGAACACCGATTCGTACATCATTTACCAAATTATACAAAAGTATCAAGACACTTTTCGATGATGAAAACGTAAAGGTAGAAGATATTCAAATAAAATTTAATTCATTAGAACGAGTATTTAACGATATGCATGACATTGATGAAGTTATTTTGGAAATGTTGTTAAAAGAAGATTCGGAACAAATGAAATATGCAGACGAATTTGAAAACGTTGAAGAATATATACAAAAGTTTGACGAGATTTGAAGCCGTTTACAATTCTTAAAAGATAAATTGTTTTCAAATAGAAATACTTCAGGTATTGTAAATATTGAAAAGACTAAATTAAAATTACCAAAGATAGTATTAATGAGATTTGGCGGTGAGATCAAAGATTGGTTAATGTTTTGGAGCCAATTTAAAAGAATTCATGATGATCCAAATATGGAGTTAGAAGACAAATTCCAGTATCTTATTCAATGTATGATTCCTGGTACTAGGTCAAAAGAAATAATAGATAGTTACCCACCTACAGCAGAAAATTATAATAGAGCCATTGAGAGTTTGAAAAATAGGTTTGGAAGAGAAGAGCTGCTTATTGAATATTATGTTAGAGAACTTTTAGGACTTGTGATTTAAAATGCTACAAATAACAAATCTAAATTAAACATCATTAATTTGTATGATAAATTAGAATCTTATTTGAGATCTTTAGAATCAATAGGAATGACATCCAACAAGTATGCTGCAATGTTATTTCCTTTGGTGGAATCTTGTATACCGGAAGATGTTCTTCGAATTTGGTTAAGAAATCCTAACCTTAATGAAGAAGACAAATCTTATTGTAAGAAATTGAATAATTTACTGTCTTTTTTAAAAGCTGAGGTAGAAGGAGAAGAAAGAATTTCATTAGCTAAAACAGGAATAAAACACAATGAATATATTTTGAAGAAACACAGACCTATCGAAACAGAATTGACTCAGCCAACTGCCAGTGATTTATTTGTCGGTAATAAAGATGCTCACAAAGTATTATGTGCAATCTAATTTGTCAGAAGAAGTCTGTACCAAATTCTTGAATTGGTTCAAAGACCTACACCTCTTGGAACATCTAAAAATCCCTAGACGTATAACAATTGAAGAGCCGGCATCAGTTTCCTTGCATATGTTTTGTGACGCTTCTGGACTCTCTTATGCATCGTTAGTCTACATGAGAAGTGTAAAGCAGGGAAATATTTATGTGCAATTGATAATGGCTAAATCAAGAGTTTCACCATTAAAGAAGATGTCTATTCCTAGTTTAGAATTGAAGGCTTGTACTATTGGAGTAAGGATTACGGATTTCGTGAAAAAAGCTTTGGACTTGAAAGATGTTAAAGAATATTTTTGGACTGACTCTGCCACAGCGTTATATTGGATTTGTCATGAAGAACCATGGGGAGTTTTTGTACAAAATCGAGTGAAGGAAATACAAAATCTTTCAAGTATAGAAGATTGGCGACATATTCAAGGGTTACACAATTCTGCAGATTTGCCTTCAAGAGGTTGTTCTGTTGAAAAATTGATTAACTCCCGTTGGTGGGAGGGACCGGAATGGTTGTCTAAAGTGGAACGGGAGTGGCCTAAATCCAATGTACAAAGTAATGAAGAAGCAATTCAGAAAAAGATTAAGATTACACTTGTAGTTAGTGATCCCCCCCCCCGACAGAGAATGGTTTTTACGATACTTTTCCAGCTACAAGAAAATTCTAAGAATGGTTGCATGGGCAAAAAGATTTATTTCTAACTGCAAAAGATATCAGCAAGAACGCTTAAAGTGTGAATTATCAGTAGAAGAAATAAATGTAGCCGAAAAGATCCTGGTGAAAATTGTACAAAAAGTACATTTCACAACTGAATATCTAAGAAGTCTAAAAAACATCAAATATGTAGAAGATAGTGAAGGAATTATAAGAGTCAAAACAAAATTGACTGAGCGGAAAGATTTCGAGAATTTCAAAACTCCAATTTTGTTACCAAGCAAGAGCAAATTAGTTGAACTTTTGATACATGAACGTCATGTAAATCTGTTGCATTGTGGTATGAATAATTTACTCCTGGACTTAAGAGAAAGTTTTTGGATTATAAGCGCTAAGAAGACTGTCCGTAAAATTATATCCAGATGCATTCGCTGCAAGAGACATAGTTCCAAGAGCATAGAGACTGTGCCTGTATCATTGCCAAAAGATCGGATTAAAGATTCCTCTGTGTTCAAGGTAGTTGGAGTTGATCTAGCAGGCCCTTTGTCACTAAGAGGGAGGACTAAGAGCTGGATTGTTATTTACACGTGCGCCGTCTTTAGGGCTGTCCATTTAGAACTGGTTCAGTCTCTCTCTACAAAATCTTTTTTATTGTGTTTCAGAAGGTTCATCGCAAGGCGTGGGCGGCCACATATTGTTTACAGTGACAACGGCACGAATTTTGTTGGTGCAAACAACTTGCTTAAGTCTATAGATTGGGAAGTCGTCCAAAGAGAGGTGCATATGAAGAGAATAATCTGGAAGTTCAATCCACCCACAGCAGCCTGGTGGGGTGGCTTTTGGGAACGCTTGATACAAATGCTGAAGAAATTATTAAGACGAGTTTTAGGCACCTTATGCATCTCTTATGAAGAAATGATTACTTTACTGTATGACTGTGAATCGATCATCAATTCTCGGCCTTAAACTTACATTTCCGAAAACCAACATTTCCAAGAATTAATTTCTTTGACTCCAGCTATGTTTTTACAGGATATGCAGACGGTGGGAGTTCCCGATTTAGACCATCTAGATAAGGTTGATATCACCCGAAGATTTCGTTACCAGCAAAAGAGAAGAGAAGTATTGCGAAAACGATTTCGTCCTGAATATCTGGGACAATTAATTTTAAAAGTTGCAAAGAGTTAAAATTGAATGATATTGTTTTAGTGTAAGATGACAACAAGAAAAGAGTTTTTTGGCCACTAGGACGTATCATAGCTATGTATCCAGGAAAAGATGGTATTACTAGAGTGGTGAAAATAAAAACTGTTTCTGGAGAATTACTTCGTTAGAACGTGTTTACCCCTTAGAAATTGAAACATCCAGCGATTCAGTTGAAGAGGTTCAAGAAACGATAAACCAACTAAGAGATAAAAAAAAAGGTTCAGAGTTGTGCTGTGCCAAAGAAAACAACTAGGAGCGGAAGAGCTGTACAATTGCCATCAAAGCTACAGGACTTTGAACTTTCTTAAATAACCTTTCTAAACTTTTGGACTTTAATTCTTGGTTCTTGAGTAGTTATTTAGTTTTATGTATTTTATGTTTAGAAAAGTGATTTTACAATGCATATTTATGTTAGTGTTCCTGCTTTTTTGATGTTCATCAAAAAAGGTGGGAGGATGTTGTATTTTACTATAAATCGTTTGAGTTTTATGTTTTTTCTAAATTAATACTTCACTTTGAGTGATTGGCAACGTTTTGTTTTGTTTTAGAATACGGATGAAAATAAAATAAATAATGGTTGTGTGTTAGAACGTTCTAATGTCATTTTTTAATATAAAATAGTTATGAAGAGACAAAATTGGTTAAATTTAGTCATATCTAACACTGATTTAGTTGAAAAGTAGGAATTATTTTCTTATTTTATCTAATTTTATATTTTAAGTAACATTGGAAATCGGTAAAAATTGAGTAATTTGAAGATTTAATTTTGACGAATACAAATATTTATATTGCATGAAAAATGTTTATGAAAAAGTTGGAAATTTTTCACAGAAAAACTGTTTTTGGAGAAAATTTTGATTTATCTACATAATGCTATAAATTAAAGCATGATGCATTGAAATATAAATTAAAGGATTCTAAGAAAACACATAAAATTGCAACTAAGGAAATGTAAGCCACATAAAAATTATTTTTCTTATAGATTATCACATAAACACCTATTATCTAAGTTAATGTTTATTTATAAATGGTAATAATTTAAATTAATGCTAATTATAATAATTAATTTATAAAATTACATTAAATATTATATATTTAATAGTTTATTTTTATTAATTATTAATTCATTTATTATTAACTTAATTTTTAATAAATTTATTTAGTAAATTAATGAAAACTTTGTAAGTGTTTTTTAATTCGATAGATGGCAGCACATTAAATGTAACAAGTACAACATGTAATCGGTAAAATACTTGTTACTTTAAAAGTAACTGTAATCAGTACTTACCAGGTACAAGAAAAGTAACTATCTCCCATCCCTACTCTCTACCCTTGGTCTTTTTTTAAAATTATGTTCTGTGTTCTTATAAAAAATTTTTAACATATTAATGAGTATTTTTGTGCACCTGCTTATATCTTCTCTTACTATATCATGTCTACTAATTTATCATAGAAAAAAAGAATATGACCTTGAAAAGCGTTATGAATTCCTTACTGAAGAATTGAGAAAGCTTACTCAGATGAAAGGTATATTTTCTTCTACTGATAACTTTACTTGTTTGAAATCTAAAATTATTTTCTTGAGTTTTAAAATTTAGAATGGACAAAATTTAAGAAAATGTAGCACACCTGTATAAAAGAAAGTATTTTTCTTTTTGGTTTATTATAATTTTAGTTTCTATTGATATTAGTTTTAATGTTAACATGTTTAGTACTCTGAAAAACCACTCTTCACTTAGCATTGAAATTTAATTGCACTGTATTCTTACTAATATTTTCATTAAAAAAAATTTAATTCATTGAATCTAAATTGTTAATTTTGATGATGCAGTTACTTTCCTTGATAATACAGTTAGTTACTTTTGAAATTATGAATAATTCCAATTGTTATAGATTCCCATATATTTTATTTGTGAATTATTTTTTTTTTAAAAAAAAAAGTCACATTTGTTCACATTGTCTTTTACTTGTGTTTGATAATTTCTAATCGTTATTCATTTCTAGAATGACTGAAAAAAATACTTCAATATCTTTATTTTAATGATATCTCTAGTAAAATCTAAGAGTTAATATTATAATTGCTTGTTTCTCTTGTTATCATACTAATAGATTTCTTTCAACACTTATAGAATCCATCAAGTTTCATATGTTTAGTTTTGGGTTGAGTGTCAATTATAGATAGTAGGCATTGATTTTGTAAGAAATTCTAAGAAAATAATAAAAAGTATATGTATGAATAATGAAAAATGATAAAAGAAATTAAAGTTCCAATACATATATTTTCCCTTTTGTGAATAGAATGTCTAATAATATGACTCTTGGGATTTTTCCCAATTTAAGATTCTTTTGTTTGATTCTTTTTGCATCCATTTCAAATTTTCTTAGTATGTTGTTTCCATTGACTCAATGCTAGGATACTGACCTTTCAAAACTACAAGAGTGAAAATGATGACACCTTTATAAAGCAGAGCACCTAATTGTCATGCAACCATGATCCCAAAGTTGTTGCTGTCTTCATAATTTAGAAGCAGGGGCCAGCCAGAAGACTCAGATTTGTTCTGCTACCCCCAGAGATGCATCCAGGAAGGCATAGTAACCACAAAATATTTTGCTTGGCATAGCCACTGTCAGTGAACATGATGGATGTTTGGTTAGGTGTGAATTCAAACTCTGCCTTCTGATGAGAATGATTGCCCTACTCAGCTATCCACTACAGACTAATAGGAATCATTATTTTAAGTTATTTTTTTATTGAAACAGATTTATGTTATATTTCTAGAACGATATCCTAAGCAATTCAGCCATTGCGAATGCCCCTCAGGGGGTTTACTTTCTTTAAGTATACACGGGGTCACAATCCTAAGGTATCCCAGTGATCTGTCCTCTTTCATTTCTTCTCTTTTTCTCCCTCATTGTGGTTGCCTCTTATGAGGTTGAGGGCACCCCTTGAGAAGCTGTTGCTATAAGCTTCTCTTGGGAATTAAATCATCCACGTGTTTGCCGTGCGTGGAGACCCGTGTCCCTGGAAAGGAGGATCCTGGTAATTGAGGCCCTTAAAGACCAACACATTACTTTGGCCTCTGCTTCAGGTAAACGGGAGGTGTGTTGTGGTCCTCAGCACATCAATCAGCTTTATGGATCAAGTGATCGGTACATCTGCTGGATGACTTGTTAAGGGTGGACGCCATCACAAGGATGTACTGTGAGTGTATAGGACTTGGCTAGCACTGGTGCAGCTGGTCTGCATCTCCTAGTTGGACTCGGTGGTGGGTGGTGCAGTCAGTTCCCGAAATTTTAAAATATTATAAATGGAGAACAAAAATTTCACTTTTTCTCTCTCGGGAGCAACAGCTCACAAAACTAAAGCCAAAGTTTTTTATTACGAAAAAGGAGGAAAATTTCACTAGTGTCTCCTTTCTGAATATCAAAAGGAATTTCAGGAATAGTTGGGGAAGTTAAAAAAAAGTTTAAAAAATACGCTCAGGTTTGTAGAATTGCTTTTTAAAAAATTGCTTGTAGAGACTGCTTCAGACTCTCAAGCAGCCATTCTGGCAAGTATGAAATCGTTGGCTAACTATGAAGTGACTGTCATGACTCACGGCAACCTTAACTTTTCTTGGGGTGTAATCTCAGCAAGGGACTTATTATATACGTCAACGGAAGAAATTCTGGAAAATTTACAGGATCAGAAGGTCTGTGACATAAGACGCATTACAGTCAGACGGGATGGTAACATTATTGATACCAAGCATCTGATTCTGACTTTTGTGACCCCAGACCTTCCACAGTATGTAAAAGCTGCCTACATGAATTTACCCATCAGGCCGTATATCCCAAATCCCTTGCGATTTTTCCAATATTCGCACTTTGGACACTCGAAAAATGCTTGGGGGGAAACTCACCTGCACTTATTGAGCGGTGTTGGCCCTGATATCTCAAACTGCACAGGGAAGGAGGTTTGTGTCAACTGTCATGGTAACCATCCCTCCTATTCTCGAAGTTGTCCTCAGTATTTGCTAGAGAAAGAGATAACCACAGTTAAGGTTCTACAGAAATGCTCGTATCCTGAGGTGAGACGATTAGTCACTTCACATACTCCTCAAACTGGAGTTAGTTATGCCACAGCTGCCAAAAAAGTCACCAAATTGAACAGCACACAAATTAAAACATATTCTGTTTCCCCAATGGAGTTACCCCAATTATCTGAAAAGCCGAAGTTCAAGAAAAATCTCCAACATTTTCCAAAAAGGCTCCTTTTGCTAAATCAAAAGCAGAGAAAGCTTTAAAACTGAAAATTTGAAAACAAATAAAAAAAACCAACCATTTCCTCCTGTAATGCTTTCTTATGCTTGGAGACTGATGCTGTGTCCTTGTATACCTCGGACGACGATGAATCATTCAAGGAGACTATAGATGACCCGCCTTCCAGCTCCAAGAAAGGAGCTCTTCAATTTAAAAAATAATTTCCTTTGTTTCTTGGAGCTGCCATAGTTTGCGTTCACATCATGATGACATCAAGTCTCTATTATCAGCATATAATCCCGCATGTTTGGCCCTTTAAGAAACTTTCCTGAAGTCCACCAATAATATTAACATGGGGGGATTTAATTGCTTTAGAAAAGACTGTGGTGACGTAATGGTGCTGTCTCTGGTGGTGTTTGTATATTAACATCCAATCACTTTCCCAGCACTGTCTATCCATTAAATACTACTCTACAGGCTGTAGCTATGAGAATTCACACAACATGTTTGATTACAGTCTTTTGTTTATATTTCCCTCCTCATGCCAAGAGGAACTTGGTGCATTAGTGGACCAGCTGCCTACACCATATTTGTTAGTAGGTGACTTAAATGGACATAGTGCTTGGTGAGGAAGTTGGGATACAAATTATCAGGGTCATCATATAGAGCAATTTATTTCTGATAAGTCTCTGTCTTATAACTACCAACGAGAAGACATACTCACAAAAACATTTCCTTCTCTCGATCTCACCATTTGTTCTCCCTCACTTCTGACATTGTTAAATTTAACATTAAGGAAGGATTTGCATAATAGCGATCATTTCCCACTAGTCATCTCCCAGAATGGAGGTTGCCCTTTTTGGAACTTGCTCCAGAAAACCAAACCAACCAACCAACCCAGAATGGAGGTAGTAGTGTGAAGCAACGCCTACCTACTTACGTGTACAGTCGAGCAGATTGGACATTGTTTACACAATTGGCAGGCGTTGGTGATAACATGGTTACGATCGAGGATATTGATTCCCCTGCTGTATATAAAGTCACTGAAACAATTATAAGTGCAGCTGATACTGCAATAGCTAAGAGTTCTTCTACACCAAAAAAGCGCCGCAAACCATGGTGGAACAAGGAATGTGAGCAAACTTATAAAAAACAAAGAAAGTTATGGGGGTTATTTCGGAGATACCCCACAAAATCTTATTGCCTTTAACAGAGCAAAAGCTTTAGCTCGTAGAGCTCGTCATCAAAGTCAGAAGAAATCTTGGTCTCGCTATGTCTCTTCAATAACATCTTCCACATCCAGTAAACAGTTATGGAGGAAAGTAAAAGCAGCCAATGGTTTCTATACGGAATTCTCAATTCCCGTCTTGAAAATCGGAGCTGCTATATACTCTTTTCCTATAGGCTTTGTTAACGTCTTTGGTGAAACATTTGCTAGTGTCTCAAGCTCAAACTCTTATAGTCCTTCCTTTTTAAGGACTAAGAGTTGAGCTGAACAAATGCTAATCCATTTCAATCATTGACAAGCTTTGCCTTACTACTGCGAATTTCGGATGTTGGAATTGAAGCGAGCATTACAGTAGGCCAAAAATACCAGCCCAGTAACTGATGGAATTAGTTACCAAATGCTTCGACATTTAAGTCCAGATTCCCTATTGTACTTATTGCATTTGTTCTATAGGATTTAGGCTGAAAATGAATTCCCATCAATTTGGAATGAAGCAACAGTAATTCTGGTCCTTTAAGCTGGTAAGGATCCTTCAGAACCATCAAGTTATTAACCAATAGCTCTGATGAGTTGCCTTTGCAAGACTCTCGAACGTATGGTCAACGCCCGTCTCATGTATGTCTTAGAAGAAAATAAATGTATACATGTCAATCAGAGTAGATTCTGTAAAGGAAGATCCACTCATGGTAACATATTTGGAAACCCAAATCCGGAACGCTTTTGTATGAAGGAACAATCTGATTTCCATCTTCATCAACATCAAGAAGGCATATGACCGTACATGGCAATATGGAATTCTCCGTTCTTTACATGATTTTGGCTTTAGGGGTAATCTCCCGATATTCCTACAAAAATTTCTACGCTTCCATAATTTTAAAGTATGTATTAGAACATTTACAGCCAATACTTTTATTCAATATGAGGGTGTATCTCAAGGTTTCATTTTAAGTGTTACACTTTTTAACTTATGCATAAGTAGCATTCTTTATCATCTTTCACCATCTGTTTACGGAAAATTTAATTTCTTGGTGTTATATTTGACCGAAAGTTGACCTTTCTTCCACATGTTTTACCTTTGGAAAGAAGTAGGAGCGATCGCTTAATATCCTCAAGGTGCTTTCAAATACATCTTGGGGTGCTAATTGCTTGTCACTCCTTCGAGTCTATCAATCAGTCATTTTATCTCGTATTGACTAAAGATATCTTGTATATGGATCTGCTAGGTCTTCTGTCTTATGCAGACTGGATACTGTGCATCACTCTTTTTTGAGAATATGTTCAGGTGCATTCCGCGCATCACCCGTCCAGAGTCTTTACTTGATTTTTTAACAATTGCCTTTAGACCTGAGACAAATGCAGCAATCCCTCAATTATTACGCTAATGTTATGTCTAGCAGACAACATCCTTTACGATCCTTGGTATTTACTCCTGCATTGAAGAGATTATATGATGCTCGCCCCTATAGCATCCAACCTTTTCTCACTCGAACTAAATCTCAGCTTTTTTTGACTGACCTATATGATGTTAATTTTATTAAAATGGACTTAAATTCACATCCCCCTTGGTATGATCCACAGACTAATATAATTTATCCTTTTGCTCAATTTAGAAAATCAGACATAACCTAAACGATTTTTCAACGGCTTTTCTTTTCACATCGCTGTCAGTATTCATCATACACACCTGTATTCACAGATGGTTCTAAAACCGCAGGACTTGTTGGCTGTGCCATATTTTATGCCAATACCAGTTATGGTTACAGCCTCCATATGTCCTGCTCTATCTTTACAGCTGAAGCTATGGCCATCCATGAAGCCCTTCAGCTAGTGAATACAGAAAATTTTTATAAAATCTGCATGTATACTGACAGTTTGAGTGTTTTAGAAGCATTGAGAAATTATAATAATTATTATCCAGATGTGTTCAAGATTTTTGGAGGATTGAATTCCCTTGCTGGCAAGGGTTATGACAACTTTTTCTGTTGGATCCCAGGTCATGTAGGTCTAAAGGGAAATGAAAAGGCAGATGCAGCTGCTAAACCTGTATCGTCTCTACTTCATTCCCTCTTTTCGACGTGAGAAGGGTTGTTAAAATATTTGTAAATTCCCTCTGGCAGGAGTCATGGAGTATGCAGGTCTCCAACAAATTACTTGGCATTTTTCCATACGTCATTCCATCATCAGTTTTACCATTACGAAGTGTCGATGTTCAATTAATTCGCCTTCATATCGGACACACACGTTTCACACACAGGCATTTGTTTTTTAAGTAAACTAAATCCATGGTATGAAACGTGTGATGAACCATTTACTGTTTCTCATATTTTAATTTCATGTCCTGATTTTAGCTTTCATCGTTTTAAATTTTTTGCAACTGACCTTTAAACTATGTTTGATTTAGTGGGGGAGTCACCCCACCGAAACCTTTTTGGCTTTTTAAGGGATTTCATTCAATTTATTTAAATTTTATGAATTTAATTTTACTACCATATTACTTGTACTTATTTTGATTTTAAATGAAATATATAGTTTATTTTTGTGTTTTAAATTTTTAATGTTGAGTTTGGGTTTTGTTTAAAATTTGTAAATTCTCATTAAAATTTAACTTTTGTTGCAGCTTGTCCTTTTTGACCAGCAGCTTGACCTTGAGCCACAAAACCCAACCAACTAGCCATTGTGAATGCATTTTCTAATTTTAAAAAATTTTGAATTATGTGCCTTTTTCTAGCATTTATTAGTTTTAAGCGATATATTTTTGAATGTTTTGATTAGAATTTACATAATTTTGGAAAAATATTTCAGCAATGTGGATGTGAAGTCATGAATAAATGAAATTCCTAATTATTCTTAATACCACCAAACATTCCCACGCTATCACTATCAATATTTAGAATTTTTGTGAAAATCCAACTATGAAAATGTATTATAAACTAACTTTTTGCTAATTTCTTTTCCATCTTGATATAATATAGCTAAAATTTTCTATCTTATTTGGTCTTTCTTAACTAAATTAACTACTTTATTCCTTTTCTTGATACTAAATTAGAAACATTTAACTGTTAAAAAGGTATGGTTATTTTCGAAAAGAATAGTATTTGCTTATTTTAATTTAATTTAGAGAGATAATATCAATTGAATGACATGCTTTTTCTAACGCTTTTCTTAAAGGACAATATTAATAGGTTTAATAAGCCATATAAATCTTCTGTAAAACTAAAATTATTTTTATTGCATCCTTCAATATGTGCTTGTTTAAATAAAACCTAGCAGTCTACCAAGTGTAGCCTAGTGTAGTCTACCTAGCAGTCTACTCTGGGGTAGCAGACGTCTTGTAATAGGAAGTAGTACAGACATTCTTGAATGCAGAACAGTTCCTGAAGTGTCTTGCACTTATATTAACACATTTCTCTTACAAAATACAGTCAGAAGATTCAGCAAGTCCAAAATGTCACAGATGTACCTGTAGAAAGTTGCATAACACTTAGTAATGAGTAGAGTGTAATTTATGGATAAAGACTAATGGATTTAACATTACCCTGGCTTTACACGAGTTTTATTACACTATACATCAAACTTTTTCGTATTAATATTATGCAAATTTCAGTATCTTGGGTTATTTATTTTTTATATTTATAACTGAATGTATTGTTGTCTGAATGTCTGTTCAATGCAAGGGTGATTTTGAGACTTTAATCATATTTGTTTCAGCAGCATGTCCTTTCTTGGACCTTGCACCATAAAACCCAACCAACTTATTTGTTTCAATTTATGATAGCTAAAATTATTGAAATTAGACATGCTAATTATATGGCATTGATTCAACACGAATTATTTGCTTAGCTTTAGTGCTTATTTTTCAGTGATTGTTTTAAAAAATATTGATTGTTATAAATAATTGAAGTATAAAATTTTTGTATCTATTTATAAATTTATTGTGATCATTCTATTATTTCATTACAATATAGAATCACGGAAAACAGAAAGACAAAAAACTCGAGAGAAATTGTTAATGGAACAGCTTATTATTCTTGTCAATGAACGGGATGAAGTTGTTCGTAATTTACATTTACATGAGCAGGGGTAAGAATTAATTTTCTGTGGTGTATTATACATAAATATCTCTATGAATATTTTAGAAAAACATTTTAATGATTCTCTGTATTCCAGTTTTATATTTGACTGGTTATGTTTTTTAATACATTGTATAAATAAAATGTTAACTTTTCAAAATATCTATGAATGTATAATTAAATAATTTATAAGTGAATACCTGAATAAGATTGGAAAAAAATGAAAATTTTAAGACACTTGCTATTTGTAGAAATTTAATAATTTTAATTTTCTGAAATGTTAAATTTCCAATTTCTTTTTATGATAGGTGAACACAATGGATTAACATCAATTTAGACTTTGATATATTTATGCTTCAGCTTATGAGTATTAAGTTAATATTAAGAAACCTATATTAGTCATAATTCAAATTAGATATGTCTTCAATTAAGGAACAAAAACTAAATTATTTACTTATATTCATTTTCAATTCTACATTTAAAAATATGAAATTCAATGATCGGGCTTATCACTTTCCCTACTTTCCTAAATTTTTTAAACATAGAAATTTTGAAAATTAACTACTTATTAGTTAAGAATTTAAGTAATTTGCATTAATGTCTTGTGACACTTAGTTACACTTTTATTTATTTATAAAAATACTCAAATCTCTTGTATTAAAGCAGCATACTTTAAAGTATGCTATTTTAATACTTAAAAGTAATGTTTTAATAAATGAAATAAGGAAATATCAAACATTCATATTTTCTGATTGTTTTCTTTATTGTTTTTAATGTATTTTTAAAACAAACTTCATAGTTGCAATCAGGTGACTAACGTTAAAGTTTCTTTGTTTCCTCCCCCCTCCCCCCATCAGATTTATTTATGACTAGCCTTTTATTACTGAGTTTCTAGTTTTTAACATTCGACTGTGCAGAAATGTCCTGTATTGCACCTTGCACCAGTAAACCACACAAAAACAACAAAAAACAGATAACATTATAAGAGTGCTCTTATTTCATTCTTTGTTCTCTCCTGGCATATATTAATAAAATTAAATAACTAACAAGTTTATGTAAAAAGAACTTAAGATCATAGTATTAGGGTCCATATTAGTACACAGTCCATATTACTAATATTTAAAAGTGTTAAATATATATGTGATATTTTTCAAATTTAGTTTTTTTTAAGACAAATGTCATTTTTTCAAATGATGCATTACAATTTATTTACATATGATCAGTTTCCATTGAAACATCTTGTCTCTGAGCAATTTGTATTTCTTTCTAATCTTGATTTTTTTATGAAATTCAATATCAGTAGTTTACTTCTGCTTTAATTATGTTAGAGATTTTCCAAGAGTATCCTTTGCTACATGCTATGATGCTTAAACGTCTGGGAAAGCTTAAAAGTGAACACTAGCTATAAATAAAATGTTAAATATGTACATCTTTATAAGGAACAATCATGTATTTTTCAGTTCATATTCTGAAAACTACTCCTCTTTGAAGAGATCACTGCAATTAAGAGACCTATTTGTTATCATATCTTTTCTTATTAACATACCTTTTATCTATCCACTCCGTTCAAATGCACTTTTCGTCCTGTATTTCTATTTTAAGTCATTTTTAAGAAAACTACCTTCGAATGGCTCTTAGAAAATTATTGAATTGGTCACTGCAACATTTTCAAATCATGATAATAATTGGAGCACTTATATGATTTATTTAAATAAGGTACCTAATTTGTTTTTATTTGAAATTTTAAAAATTCAGTTTTAAAGCCTTCAATATCTTCTCTGTAATTGCAACTCTGTTGAATACTTTGGTATTACAGATATTTTAATTTTTTTTAATTGACTTTTTAAAATTTCTCAATATGAATTATTGAAATCAAGGGTCATAAAAACTTGTCAATAAGAATGTCTTGGTATATACTTTATAACTCATTTTTGAATTGTGTAACTTTTTAAATTATGTAACTTTAAAATTTTTGTCATTTTTAGGATTCAGGACGATGAATTAGCAGCTACTGAAGCAAGAACTGCTAATATTCGTGTTGAAGAATCAAATAATAATCACTGCGTCGTACAATGATATTATGTAATTTTCTTTTTACAGTAGTTTTTAAATATCTTTTGGGTATCATACATATCTGAATTGAAAACTATCATGATGAACAAAACCAAAAATTTAAAGAATATATTAATTTTTATATATCTTTGATACTTACACCTTTCTTGTGAAATTCAGTGTAAAAAAGACTTTTTTTTATTGTTTGGAATATGATTTGTTTTGACTTGTGATTTTATTTTCTCACTGAATTAATTAATTATAGTAATGAATTGTAGCTATATAAATTAATAAAATAATGGGTAATATTTTCTTAATATATATGGGTTTGACTTCTACAGCTGATTTTCAGTTGCATAAATATTGATAAGATAATAAAGAAATAAAATTCAATATAATTATACTTTAAATTTTTAAATTCCTATTTATATTTTAACATACAATATAAAGTTAGTTATCATAACATTATAAATTGCAATTTATATCTATTATATCATTGACAAATGTTATTATTGTATAAAGTTGAAAGGGATGAAAAATACTTTGCAATAAAATGTAGTTTAGATTTTAAAAGGAAAAAAAATCCACTGTGTATATATATTAAGAGTGCCAAAAAAAAGCTAAAATATTGAAAATCTTCTTTTTGTTGGAAATTTGTAATGTAAGCAATCCAATGGTTAATAGTTTTATGTTTTGAGGAATTTTGAAAATACACTTGAAAACGAATAATTCATGAAACTAGTTTATATATTACATTAATAAAGTTCATAGTTATTGGCATTTTTATGTAACTTGTTGTAGATTTTCTTTCTTATAAAAAGTAGTTTCGGAAATTATAATTTCATGTTAACAAGGGGATAAATGTTTACTTCCCTTTGTTAACATGAAGTTAACTGTTGTTGAAAAGTTGAATTTCTCAATACTTTTCTTAGGTATATTTATTGTCTGCTTCTCTGCTAAATATAAGAACTTGAATTCTATATATGAAGTAACAAAACTGCCTTTTCAATGAGTTAAAATGCCAATCCATATTATTGTTAATATTTTCTCCTTTATATAATAAAATCAAGAAAATTTTGACTTCATGTTACTCAAATAATGTAGTTTCTATTAAACCTTATTTTATAATATGTCACAGTAACTATTAACCTATAACAATGCTTTATATTGAAATTATTGGCTAAAAGAAAAGGTTTTATTAGCCAATAATTTCACTGCTATAACTTTAACTGCTATATGTTTCATTGCTGATAAAAATTCTAATCATTCATTTTAAATGGAGTTTTCTTTTGTACTCTCTTTCAACCTGCTGTATTAAAATAATTTTCAGCTTTGCTGTATATTTTGAATAATTTTTATTACAATTTATATTTAAATTGTTATATCATTTTTGTATGTTGGTTATTTTTCATTTTTTTCTGTACAAACTATGAAATACTCTATTTGTATTGTGTTAAATAATTTATATATTTTTATATATTATTTAAAGTTAGGTAAACGCAAATTTATTATGTTTATTTTATACATGTGCTTATTTGATCTGCTTGTATAATTTATGTGTTATTGTGTTTCCAAACGTCTCATGTGTTAACAATACTGAATTATTTCAAATATATAATCGTAAATATATTCTGCCATTCAGCCTTAAATGTTTCTGCATTAGTCTTCGTTGTTGAAATATTTTTCTTTAATATTTTTTATACATTCACTTAAAATATCTAATTTCAACTGTTTTTGGAACTAAAGTTGTATGAAGTGAAAACTATCCATTAATTTTGTTGTAAATTTCTACTTATTTGACGAAGATATTTCAGTACTTTTTATGTAATAAATAATAGTTGTAAATCGTACAAAAAATTGCCAAGTTCCATTTCATATCATTGATTTTATTCATTTGAATGGTGCTTAGCAATTGTGTTATATCACTCAACATCATTTCTTTTATTATTTTTTTTAAACTAGTCTTGCTCATACCAAAAAATTTGGGACAGTAACATTAAGTAAAATTATGTGATTAATGAATGAATTAAATGGTCAGGAATCGAAATCAGGTACTTTCAGAAGTTATTTGAAGCACTCTTACAATATAATATGATCTAAGCTAAGCTTAACTGTTTTGGTACACTGTGCTGAAAACGTGAAACACCATTAAACCTAAAAAATGAGCCACTCTTTTCATATTCTAAGTTTTTTGTTTAATAGGCGAATTCCAAACTTTAAAATTTAAAACATAAAAATATGCCTTATTTAGTTTAAACTATCCTTTATTTCTATTAAAAAAAATAAGTTATTAATTGTTTATTCATTCTTTGCAAATTTTAATTTGGTGATGTTAATATTGTATGATTTTTTAAAATTTTCTATTCAAAAATTTGCTTTACACATAGCAGTTTGTTCTACTGATATTTTTGTGTGTTCATTATTATTCTTAGAACTACAAATTCTACGATCTTAGCACTATGAATATCATTTATTAGTTTTCAGTATGATTATTCTGACTTAATTATGTTTTGTGTAACTAGATTGTTTGACATCTGTGATGCCATAACAGAGTATTTTCTCTATGACATTGCTATGAATGTTAAATATTTTACTCTCAATTTATAAATATAATTTTTCCAGATTGTGAATTGTTTGAATATGCCTAAAAAAATGGTTAACTTCATCTTTATAAAATGAATCAATTGTAATTAGTTTGTACCACATCTATATTTTAAAACAATGTGTTAGTCATTTTCATGCTTCCATTGACAAATTTAAATAAAAAAGTTATAATTTTAAACTACTTTGCCTAATTTTTTAAATCATATCAGTTACAATTAACTGTGTTATTTCTTTTCTTCCCCCCCCCCAAAATCTTTATTTAAAAAGAAAACAATTTTGAAAATATTCTCTTCTCACTTGTTTATTCATTCTTTGTATTCATCTGTTTCATTCAATGAGATATTTCCTTTTTGAATATTGTTCATAAGACAATATATTGACCATATCTAGTTTTTATTAAACCTGCATTCAGATGTGAAAACTTAACTTTTCTCAAAAGATTGTTCATTCTCACCTTTATTGTTACCATATATGTTAAATTTTAAATAGGTTTTCTTATTTCCTCTGCTTATTTGCTTTTGAACTACTTTGTGAATTTATTTGATATTTTTAAAGCCTTTTATCATTTTTAAGATATGAAATTATTTTTATTTCCCAAATTACAAAACTGAATTTTTTTTATAGTGTAGCTGATTTTACCACACACAGAAACACATAGTTAATTTTATATTTTAAATTCTACTATAAAATAAAAACAGTTTATTTTTCAATAAATAATTAAATATTTTATAAAAAAATGGTATTTTATATAATAAACTTCTGAAATTCCTGACAGAATTTTTGAAAAATACATTAACTGTAAATATTTACTTTTTACTAAATTTGCAAATATTTTATTATTTTTATGTATTTTTGAAAAGAAAAAATAAATTCACAAAAGTTAAGATCAATTGGCTAACATATATTAAATGCTTTTCTAAGTATAGTTTGTCACTAATGTCTAAAATCGTATTTCTTATAATTTTAAATGTATTAATGTATGTATACATTTTCCATTTATGTTTAAAGATTTTTTTCAATTCTGTGTCATCATTTTAAATCACTAGTTAGTTGAGTAGAATTTCTCAAAATTTTCTTTATATCTATAAAATTATTACTTTTCATTTATATTACAGTTTGCAAAACATATTATGTGTATGAGCTTATTAGCAAACTTTTGTTATGGCTTTTTAATGCCACTTATTGAATATCTGAAGTTTTAGGAGTCTAAGATGTAAACAAAATGTAGGTTTCGATTTCTCTGTATTTTATGCATTTTTGTGGTTAATATATTTTAGTTGCATTAGTTTCTAGTCCTGTTGCCTTGTATACTTATACTGAATGTTAATTTGGAATCAGATATTTCTTGTCATAAAAGATCATAAAGTGCTATTCTATTTGTGTATGTAAACCAGCTTCATATTTTACTTTAATTCATCAATTGTGATAGCATTCTAAGCATTTCAAATTGAGACTCATGCAGATATGATTTTGATATGGATTTAGTTGGTTAATTCGGAAGTACTTAAATATTAGGTTTGGGAAAAAGTAATCCATTATTTTTTCGGTATACGTCTGTAGTGATCGATATCTAGTGAGGTATCTATCAAACAATTTCAGATTTATGCTCGTTGGAAAGGTGACATTAAACACTAAAATATCCTCTTGCGGTTTTTTGTTTAATTCAGTTACGAGTACAAGGTTTTACAAATGGAGGACAACAAACAGAAAATTCGATACATTTTCGTTTTTCTCTTGTAACGGCGAAAAAAATAGCCAGGTGGCTAAATTTGTGAAAGGTGTTTATCATCCTATATAAGGCTGTAACAACCAGTTACGTACAATTTTTGTTTTGTCGATTCCGTTCGGGTATTTTTGATGTTAGAGATGCACCTCGCATGTGGATACAGCATTGTTGAAAATGTCTATAATATATCAAAAATGATCGAAGTTAACCACATGTCAGCAGTCGTAATGCGCAAGACCTAAAAATCTACATGAAAGCTGTTTTAAACCTTTTTACAAAGCGAATCCAAAAGAAGTTACATTTCCCTAAACTAATATATTAAATTCTAAACTTATAATGACAGGTAACTGGAATACCTGAAAAAATAGTAATGTTAGTATTTTCAAAATATATAATTTTTTTAATTTCAGTTTTATTTTAATGTTTGTACGATTATTGTACAGACAAGTAATTTTAGAACTTTGCATTCAAAAGTACCTGAATCGTCTTATAATCACCTTTAATTGATGTTTATAATTTACTATTATCTGCACTCATGGTAATTTTTTCATTTTACATGTGTAAATAATTATGATTTCTATATGCCATAAATTTTTGTCATTTTTAAATTTTTTACTCTGTTATAAAAATAGCAAATTAGTCATTCTCTTTACTGCCCCATTGTTGCTCTATGTGACAGTTGGCAGCTCTTAACTCTAATCATATTTTTTAAATATATTTTGTCTCTATAGAAATTGTAAAACTTAAAACTTTTTTAGCTGGATGCTTAACTGACATAATGTTTCATAAATTTCATGGCTGTTTCTAATCATTGAATTTAAAATCTTGATCAGTTTAACCTTTTTTAAATTTATCAACATTATCCAAGTTTCATTAAGAATATCTTTTTATTTGTATGTGTCCTTAATAGATTGTATCATTATATTTTGATTTTCAACCTACTAGTTTCTTTTGTATATGTTTGAGTAATTAGGTGTTAATATTTACTATTCTATTTATCTATTTCAATGTGATCTAAGTTACTTAAAATTTTTACATAATAACTTACTTAAAAATATTTTAGTAATTTGTTTGCAATCTATGTAAGCTATACTTCTTAATATGTTTTAAAACCTAATTGATTCATTTTTGTTAAATTAGATTACTTAGAACTGTTATAAAATTCCAATCATAAAACTGACATTCTTTATCAATTTGTCTACTGTATTTTTCATTTGGTATAATCTTCATAGATGAAGTATTACCATATACAAGCGATATATTGTATGTCGTTTTTTTTTTTTTTTTTTTTTTTAAAGATTATTTTATTAAAATTGTATTCTATAATGATAAAAATTAATATTGTATAAAAAAATTTTTTTATTATTTTTATTATTATTATTATTATTATTGAAGATCAATTCATATCTAGAAAATTCTATCACATACCTGTATAATTATGTACTTATGTAAGTATTTCTGTAGACAAGAATTTGTAAATTTTTATACCTTCATTGTTTTTGGTTTTTAACTTAAATTTCTTAATTTTTATTATGTGGATTACTTATTATTTTTACAATATTTAATAGTGTAAAATGTTCAACAGAACTTTAAAATTAGTGATGGGTTTCCTTGAGCCAATTGGTCTGGATTACAGTAATGCTCCAATTTATCAATTAAGTATTATATTTGAAATAAGTATATTACTAAATCATCTTTGATTCCAGGAAAAGACAATCAGAGTAACTACCCCTGTCTCTTCACTGAATCCTTGTCCCTGATTAATAAAAATGTCAAATATGTGTAAAAAAATGAAATTATATTTAAGATCCTTCAAAGAAGGTATCATCTGTGTAAATGGAAATTTTTTTGTATGTATGATTTTGATTCTTATTAATGTGCACTTACAAGCAATAAGAGTTTGTATTATACAAAGATTTCGATTTTTAATAATGTGCATTTATTAATATTTCTTTGAGCTTGTTTAGTATATTTCATATTGTGTAAATATTAAAACTTTAAGATCGCCTTGTAATTTGAATGAGATCTTAGCACCAGTATGATGCTCATCACTTTATGAACTATGCAAAATGTAATATAGGTTACCTGTATTTTGTATTTATAATATTAAATCACATTCATATTATATAATCACAACTCATATTATTCTCCAATATGCTTAAGGTATAATTTGTCAATTAATGAATCCTTAATTATTTCAATGTATATATCATGTTTAATAAAAGAGCTTAATATTGGGTATAGAATGCTTAAAGAGTAATGTCATACATATTATATACATTTTTATAGTAATATATTCTTATATTTTATATTGACTTTAAGTCGAATATTTTTTTTTTTTTTTTTTTTTTTTGAAAGTATGTATCTTTTTAAAAGGAATGTTTTATCAAATTCTGAATAATTTCATTCTATGTAATTATTGAGTAAAATTCTAAAAGAGAATTGGTCATTTTCTATCTATGCAAAATAAATTTTAAAATTGAATTGTATTGTTAATGTTTATTGTAACAGGTTAAGAGGAAATATTTTTTATGGTAACCTTCTCTTAGTCTCAAATATAATAATTTTTTCTTAATATAATTTCATTTGCTTTTCCGGTAAGTACCAATATGTGATAAATTTAAAATATTTTTTGTAAAATTCTAAAAAGCAATTCCCATTACTTTCTTTTTATGCAAAATGTATCATAAAAATAATAGCGTTAATATTTATTCCAATAATCTCTTTCAGAAGTTCCATCTCCTTTTCTTATCCATCTAAAATGTATATAATATAATATTTATTTATGCATATTAATGTGACATTCCAAAGGGAATGTGTCACTTTGATCTATGAAAAATGTAATATAAACTAACTTTATCTTTTATTGTTTTTTAAAAGTGGATGTGTAATATGGCACAGACATTTGTATAATACACTTTTCACTCCGCAAATAATTTCCAATATTTAACTTTCTTGTTAATGTATCATAACTTTACTTCTTATGAAAACACATTTGAATTTACTGTTGGTGTTTAAACTGGTATTGCTGTTCATCACTTTTTTTAACTCACCTGAAGTTGATAAATGTTTTTTTTTATTTTATTTATTTATTTATTTATTTTTCTTCACAAAGTATTCTGAAAATTTTTCACATTGATTTTCTTTTAAAATCAATTATGAATAATATCAATTATATTTAAGAATCGTTTCTTTCATTGATGATTACTTACAAATTGAAAAATACATCAATGCAAGTAAGCTAATTTAAATTAGAAATTATTTTATTTGTTGTTATCTGTGAACTCAATAGCAATAACAACCTTTGTTATCCAAAATTAATTATTATAAATAGTACCTCATTTCAAATAATTAAAATATCTTCGAGGTTTTTTTATTGTTAATAATATGATAATTAAATGCTTCATCAATGATATTAATTTATATTAAGTGATATAAAATTGAAATATTTAGTTCTTAATATACTTTCGATATAACATTGATTCAGTTTTTATATTGAATTTTAGTCTTGTACACAAATGTGATAATCGTTTTAGATTAACTTATTTAAGAATAAAGATATTTCCTTTTCACTTAAATCAATTACTAAATAATTGTATATTTTTAATTTATTTATCCAAAGGCATGTGAAATATTTTCTTAACAAAAATGTAAATTTTATTTATTTGTCAGATAAGAAATAAATTTTTCGTTTTAGTGCCATAGGATGGTATGCTTGTTTTCAATTATTAACTGCAAAAATATTATTTCTTATATTTTAAGCATATATGAAACTACTAAAATTTGGAGTTCTGTATTTTAATGATTGAGAATATTTTATGTATGAATGTATGTATTTTCTTATTTTCCTTTTTTATATTTAATATTGCTAAATTCTTGAAATCTTTTACATTCTAATGTTAAATTGATTTACTGAAAAATTTCCATGTTTTATAAATTTTTAATTATATTTCTATTGAGAATAAATTTTATCCATTATGATATAGTAAAATATGCGGTGAAAACATTTAACTATCCATATTTTTTGTATAATAGCTTCTTACATGAAATATTATTTACTAAAATAATTTAATGTGTTGATATATTAAAAATAATAATAAAATAATTAAATATTTTTATATGAGGGTGGAGTGGCATTGTTCTCTTTATCAGAAAGTTGTAATTTCGCTCCCAACTTAACCTAAGATCCTTCATGTTCACCAAAGGCTGTTGGCTCAAAGTTAAAATGTTCATTGTTGCAAGCTCCTCCAATAGAAATAATACCTCAGGTAGTGGTAGGTTAAGCAGTTGGGGCGTTTGCTTGGTATAAGGAACTATGCTTGTGCACACATTTTTTTGTTTGTATGATCTTAAAAAGTATTTTTATTCCAAGTCTATCTTGCATTCTTGGCAATTATTCTTTACTAAAAAAATTTACTATTGTTTACTGCAATTTAGCTACACTGCTCAAAACAATTAAAGGATTTTGCGGTTTTAGGTGGATCTTGTGGCTGGGAAACTTTTTAGCTGATTGATATGGTCAACAGACAAAGCAGGTTATATGAGAATAAATTACACATGTTTGGCAGAAAAAAATGCATTTTATTGCACATTTGTGTACGAAAGGGGAAAAAAAACACAATTTGTGCATATAAGAAAAAAATAAGAAAGGGTGTTGTCTTCAAAGGAAGTCATTATCAGTAAGGGTTATGGTTTCCACTGACGGCCAGCAACGTTGAACACCTTTGAGGCATGGAGTCAATGAGGCTATTAATCACGAGTTGGGGTATTCTGTCCCACTCTTCCAGAAGAGCTCTTTCCATTTCTTGGAGATTTTGTGGGAGTGGTTGGTGGCCAGCAACTTTCTTTCTAGAGCGTCCCAAGCGTGCTCTATTGGATTCTTGTCTGGAGAACACACTGGCCATTCCATTCGTGCGATTCCTTCCTCGTAAAGAAAATCCTCCACCAGGTTAGCACAATGTAGCCTGCAGTTATCGTCTATTAAAACGAAGTCATCTCCAATTTCCTGCAGCGTACGGGACTACAATAGGTCTGAGGATCTCATCCCTATATCGGCGACAAGTCAGAGGTCCACGTCGAAGGACATAGAGGTCTATCAATGGAGATACCATTATACACCAACACTCCCCCACTGCCAAATTTGACATTTTCATGCACAAACGCAGGTTTATTCCTACTGCCACTGTCCTTCCAGATGAAAATACGTCTATTATCAAGATGATCAGAAAAACGGGACTCGTCAGAAAAAAGAACATTGCTCCAATCATTTCTACTCCAGTTCACATGCACTGTTGCCCACTCCCTGCGGTAGCGAGCATACAGACCTACACCATGGAGTCGGTTTCGGACAGTCTGAGTTGAAACCGTGGTGTCAGTAGCCGAGCGAAGGTGTTGGAAAAGAGTAGCGTTCATATTTCGGTGTCTCCGAGCCGTTAACTTTAAATAACGATGTTCATTGGGCGTTGTTGCCCGTCTTCGACCTTGCCCTGGTTTTCGGCCTGCACCTCCAGTCTCAAAAAAAAAAAAAAAAAAAAAAAAAAATACTGTTTCAGATCCTGGAAATCACATTTTGTGACACTCTAATGGCTTGCGCTATTTCGGCTTGAGTTTCGTCCCCTTCTAACCTACCAACAACTCTCCAAGCTTCTTAATCAGTTAAATGACTTCGCTGAGACATCGTACTAATCGAAACAAAACAGTCACTGAATGCCGATCATCCTTGTCTTCATTGTCTTTCATTCAGTTGAGAGTCAAATTTCATTCACTCCCGCTAAAGCGACGTTTTTGACGTCGAACTCAAAAGTAACATACTCCACAGTTTGAAAATCAGAAAAATTTACATTTGTGTTTCTCTTCCATTTTCGGCAAAAAAAAAATTGGCTTATATCTTTATTTTGTATAAATCTTACAGTATCCTTTAACTGTTTTGAGCAGTATATTATGTATATTTATGGATATGTACACTCACACACAAACACAATTGGCAGTTTCTTTTTGTAGAATAAGTATATTTGCTAATTTCTATAATTTTATTTATTGGTTTTAATTGGGAAATTTACTGTAGTCCAGATCAAGTGTATATTTCATCTCAAATTATTATTAAATTTATTATTCAGTCATGTATTGTTTTGTCATGTAATTGTTAGTATTGCAACTGCTTTTTAGAAATGAGTAATATCACAATTTATACTAATAATCAATGATTCATAATTGTTTAATCGTTTCATATTTGCTTCTGATTATCTTTCATCCTAGAAAAATATTAAATGAACAATTTTGTTTGCATAAGTTGTAATATATTTTTACCTGTATTATCTCTTTTTTTTCTTGATTTTGCATAAAAATATTTTTTTCAAGGAAATTTTCGACTTGAATTGTTATACCTTCTGAATCTGAGATGCATTCATTTTTATGTAC
>JAPDSC010064003.1:865122-895797 GCA_026290005.1 Latrodectus geometricus
TAATAATCTGTGCGTTGCAGTTTTTGTCTGTTATAAGAAGGCAGATTCACTGATACCCCGTGGTCAACAAAGCGGGACAGAATGCCTTTAACTGAGAAACTTAAGTCGCTGATATAATCGCTGAGTGTTTTGATCTACATATGCTAATACTCTTTCTGTTTATCAGAACAGAGATGAACTTGGCTGATATTAAAAGGTCAGCAGGGGCGAATTTCTGTTTGATTGGATAATCCCTTTAGAAGGATGATGTGTTGTAAGTCTTAATATATCGAAGTGGAATTCATCTTTCTAGGAAATTTAAAAACTTCGACAGAGTATTTACATCAACTATAGAAATATTCTTTTACTTTACAGGACTCCAAGATGTCCTGCAATGGGTGTTCCATTAATTCCAAAATTGCACTGACAGCCTAACATAATATACAGCATGTGATGCAGAATGCTACAATTTAAAACTATCTTTTCCAGTGTAAAATTTTGCTTTTATCTCAAATTGAGTAATGCTGATGAATTGCTCTTAGTACCTCTTAACTAAAACTGTCAATAAATATTCTCAAGAGAATATCATAAGTATGGGGAAAGCGATATTTTATGCTATTCAACCCCTTTAGTCTTCAATCTTACAGCTTCATTATTAATATTATCTCGTGCAGCTATGAAGTAATTCTCTTTCAAGAATTGTTTTTCACCAGAGTAAAGTTACATTACATATTGCAGATCCTTTTGTGGAACTAACATTCTTTTGCATAGTCTAGAGATCTTGTTTCATATGGAACACAGTTAGGGCACCATTTATTAATAACGGCATAAAAATAATACCGGTCTTTATTATTTACATAGTTAAATCTTCTGTGTTCAGACCATGATCAATATTTCCATTGACTTGCCAAAGCTTGTACTTGAGTGTTTTTGTTCGTGCCGATCAGTGTGAAAATTTATACGAATAATTTGTATTTTCGCTTATGATTGTCTGCGTAGGAACTACTGAGATGGAAAAAAATCACACACATTTATATTACCTTTTTTAATATTGCTATTTCGATCTTGAACACCAATGAATATTTTTTTTATGTATGATTGCTTGGAATCATCTTTCATTTGATAACTTCTGATTTTTTGTACAGTAATTATTATTTACTTTTGAGTTTTTTTTTTTTTTTTGTGAGGCATTCTGTAGAATGTGTTTCCTGTATACGTAAATATCGTAAAAATTTAAGCAGATTTATTTGTACTTTGTAAACACACACAGGCTATTGAATATCTAAAATACTTTAAATCTGTATTACATTTTTTTTGTATTGAAAGATATAGCTGTTACACCTTTGAAAAATTTTCAGGCATAAAGTTTAGTGTAGTCAGGGTAAAACTATCTGTTTGAAATTATTTGTCTTGCAAATAATGGTTGGATTTACATTTCTACTTTTATATAGCGCTTGGTTATATAAAAGTACAGAAAGCATGTTTACAGAGTTTATCACACAATGATCATTTTTGTGCACACAAGAGCTAATTTGACCGGAATCTATAAAGTTAATTCTGAACCATTAAAAGTATCAATGACTAAAATGCGATTTGAACTCACAGTTGAACCGAAGACTAGAGTGCTAACCATTCTGCTGCCAGTTCGGCTTGAGCTTTTAGAAAACTGCCAATGACAAGATAAAGAAAAATACTCCCTTTCTTTGTATCCATATTTTTTCCATGATTTCTGAAAATAAAATCACTAGATGGTAAACGTCGATGGGAAAAGCGCAATTATTGTGCCTGGAAAGTAGCAGATTCGATATTTGATCCAGTCGAGGTCCGTCATGCTGAGAAGCCTGTGTACATTAAAAATTCTGTAGGCTACAGTGTCCCTGTTAGTATGACATGAAAAATTGAGTACCAACTTAATTGTCAACATCACTTGACTGTGGTTCGAAATTACTAGGCCATTGACTGTATCAATTTCATTTAGCAGAAATAGCTTAAAATTATTACAATTTCAACTAGTTCTATAGAATCTGGGCACTGAAGCCATGCCATAACTTAGTTGAACAAGCTTAACTAGATCTTTAGACTACTTTACAGGAAAATAAAAAACTTCTATTTTTCTCATAGAATAGCAAATGATTTTCTTCTCTCAATAAAAACGGATATCAAAAAAGCAACTATAAATTGTCAAATGTGAGTCAAAATTGGTTACACGGATTACAACATTTGAAACTAAACTTCTACCAACAATTATATTCGTTTCTTTTGCAACTAAAAATTGAATCGACAGATATTACTCCAATATCTCAACTGCTTTTTTATTCGAAATATAACTGAACACTGTTGGAAAGAGTTGAAAAGTTAAAAACTGGACACTTAGGCCGTTTAGGGTAAGATATCGTTCACGCGTCGGAGTTGATGAGTTACATACTTGACCCAGAGATACGTAGTATTCATTAATGGTGTCTGGAGCACGTAAAATATCTTAGTCGCAATGTTCTTCCGTGGTGAGGTCTGGCGTGGCCAAAGTACGAGCCCAGCTGCTTACTGCGTCACTTGATCGAGATTCAAAAATACTTGGCGATTGGTTATTTAGTAGCTTTTCTGTCGACAGAAACATTCAGCTAGAAAAGTATTATAGACAAAACAACTTGAGACGATATAATATCAACCATCTTGTGAATTTTCATACACAATTTTGACATTAACAGACTAATCATTATCACAATGAAATTTTAGTATGATTGGAATTCAGAATGATATGGTGAACTTATTAAAGAGCCAAAGAAAGTTGTACTTTTTAATGAGGAATAATTGAGTGTAAAAGAAGTAAGCTTCGATCACTTATTGAAAGCAATTGATGTAATTCTTTTGCCATGATTTGAACCACAGATTATTTAAGGAAATATTAAAATATGCAGGTTCATCGTACACTGTGATTTCACTTAATATTCTAAAGCACAATGGACTTTGATGAAAAGTTTTCTGATGTAATTATTAAAAATGCAATGCCTTCAAGGAAAATGAATCAATTAGGAATATTAAAAAAACAAAACTTTGTTTTTGAAACTTTCAATCGAAGGAAGTCTACCCAAGTGAAAAGTTGAAAAAAAATATTCTATTGTTAATGCTCTTACTTGTTTCAAGTTAAAATTCTTTTCACAAAAAAAACAAGTTACCAAAATTTCACTTACTACATTGTTCAGAGCAAATAAATTTCTCTTTTGCAGCTTTCAAAAGAGTTTTATTGATTTTGAATCACATAAAATCACGTTAAAATTGTTATTATGCTTCTCTATTTCAATTAATAAACTGTTAAACACATGTTTAAATAATAAAATTTGATTGGGAGAGTTAGTTCTCAATAGCAGTTAATCTTTAGTTAAAATAGCTTTTCTAAATCATCATTTGAATCTAAATGTAACCCTCCTTGCACATCCCTGTTTATACTCAGAAACTTGTTGGGTTATCGTAATTTTTTATACAAAAACTGAGTCTACGTAAGTGCCCTCTCGAAGGAAATGTCTTTAAGCTATTTATAAAAATGTACAGAAAAAACTCACCAAGTTAATTTGCGAGCAGTAACATCACATGAATATCACAATCTAAAGCACAAAATCTTAATTTTTGTCTTACGATATGCAACATATCACTTAAAATGAAATGCATAAAAGACAAATCCCAAATAAGTTTTACGGGCGAAATGCTAAAAATTGTGTGTACTCAATTCGCGAATGTTTTTTATACTTAAGTATTAAGATGAATCCTCGTGCACAGTGCTTTTTCTGTGTTACAAAAAATATGGCAACGAGAAATTAAATTGAATGAGGAAAATAGAAAATTCTAAATGATAAGTTTACTAATAAAAAGATATTGCATTAAACTTTACATCATGGGAAACTCAAAATTTGATTTTTCTTTAAAAAAAAAAAAAAAAAAATTCAGCAAGCTCTCATATAATTTAGAATTTATATAAATAGTCCACACACGCACAATTCCTTAAGCCGCTACATTTATCATTTTTGCTCTTTACACTATTTATCTATATATATAAATAGGGGATATAATTTCAACATTTTCAAACATGATTTTATTGATATTTTTCATCGAATTCCACTCACTTATGCACATGAATTAAATTGCTCATAAAGATTAAAGTTTAAGTAAATGAAGAAATTTGAGAGTTTAATAAATAAAAATGTTTATTAAGATGAAGGAAAAGTTTTTTTCTATTTAAAATAAAAATGACAGATAATATAAGTGTATTCATTTTAATGATTGGAATTGTCTTTGCGTTCATGTTTTTTAAGAAAATATAGTTTTATGAAAATATTAAAAAAATTGGTATTACATACATATATGTTAGTTACTATAGATTAATAAACATGAACACTTATTTGTTTATTATTTTCAGAATAATATTTTAGAATTTATGCTCTTGTACAATATCTTATATTTAAAATCTGAATAGAATATTTTTATTTAAAATATTGACAGTTGAAATGCAGAAAATTAAATAAAGGAAAACTTATATTCATTAAAAATATTTTTATATATAATTTAAAATTTAATTTTTCTCTTAGAAACTATTTTAAATTCAACTTATTAAATTCTAAAGTATATTTTCACTCAACTCTGTTTTTAATTATTTAATTTGTACAGCGAGTATCAGTGATTTTCCTTTTTAACATACTGTTTGCTCACATTTATTTTAGTTATAAGCAAATAAAAATACAAATAATAGAAACTTTATATTGTTTATTGATATCGTTAATATTTTTCATCTTCAATGTCAGATTCAATTAAATAGTACCAGAAAAAAAAAGTTTAAAACTGCTTAAATGAAAGTTAATTTTTGATTAGAAACACAAGGAAAGCTTAGATTTTAAGAAATTAGGAATTTTTATATCAAGAAATCGATTTAATATTTGCTTCTGATCTTATTTATACATGAATATTGGCAAAGTTACCAAAGAGAATAAAGCAAAAATCAGAAAAAGTGTACTTAAATTTATTTACGAACAGTGCTATTATTCAAATAACAATTAAACATTTCAAAGAAGTGTTAGAACTTTAATCACATATTGATATTTTAAACATAATGTTTTAAAAGTTCGTAATCAAAAGATTTTCAATATTGGAAGTAAATTTGATCTTGTTCCTATGACTGATTAGATTCTTCACTATATTGATATGAATGGATAACATTATAAGAGTGTAATGTTTTCTATTTATATCAATACAGTGAAGAGTCTATTCAGAGCATGCCCAAAGTTATTTAAAAAATAAAGGGCCAAAAATTATTAAAAAAATAATTTACAGATGTTGTCTCCTGATTAGAACAATCAGGAGACCACATCTGTAAGAATTACTTCTTATAGAGAAATGGTATAGTTTAATATCGTAGCATAAACATCCGCTCCTGTCAATGTAATCAATATTTCGTAAATTAAAAATTATAATCTTTACTAGAACCCCTAATACTTTTTCCATAAAATTGTGTCACCATCAACTACAGAAGTTGATGGTGTTTTATCCTGAGTGAACCTATTGCTTTCGTTAAAATTATGGAATGATTAAATTAATCACAACCTTTGATTAGAAATAATTATGATCTGTAGCTTTTTTAATATAATTAGCTTAAAAATGGAAAGCCCGTTGGTATATACTGAAGTTGCACTTAAATATGAATCTTGGTAATGAGTTTTTTAATTGCTGTAAATTATCCGGATGTCCCCGCCACCCTAAGTTCAAGTCAAACTAGCAGCCGAATGGATAGTGCTCTGAAATTCGATTAAGAAACTATTACCACCTCGATTATGTGTTGTAGTGGTTTGGAATCCACTTTAAAATGTAGGTCTAGGTCTAAATAGACCTCATGTACAAAAAATGACAGATGACTGACAAACAAGTAAAGCTTCTAATTTCAAATATTGTGAGTATTAACAGTCGTATTTAGATGAAAATGGTGACCAGAGAATTTCACACAGCTTATTATTGACTACTTTCTTCTTGAGAATTATCATAGCGAATTTAGATCATTAGTCATAGTCATTATATTTTGATTTAATCAAGTGACTTACCCTCTCTGAATGGAAATGAAGAATTTTCGGCAAAACTTCTTATACCATTGAAAATTCATGTTTAATTTTCTCGCCACCCTCGAGGCTTCACTGCTTCCATCAATTGATAGTTTCAATAATTACAGTCACATTATTCTTAATTATCATTCTTAGTAATTTATAAAAGTCTCTTACTTATTTCATCATGTCTTTTAAAATACCAAAATAGCAGCAACATTTGATTGATTTAAATAAAAATGCTAAAGAAAGATTAAGGTATTGAACTCGATAAATATTCAGAAAAAATAAGAATGATGTTCAAAATTCTTTTTCTCTAAATTTTAAAATATGTTATAAATTTATTTAGTGGTGTGGCTGTCTACTAATTAATTGTAATCTTTAAATTTTAATTGTTTTTTAAGCAAATTTTAAAGAGCAGACTATAAAACATTATTTTTCTATTCTCAATTTTAAGTATATATGTTTTTAAAAATATTTTCTCAGGGTTCAATAGTTATTTCATCAAATCTAATAGCATATTTCGAATAGTAAAGAACAATCCCATGTAACAACAATTTAAAGAATGCACTGTTCACTGTTCATTGCTTCCTTTCAAAATGAGAGAGAACACTTTTTAAAAAACTGTTAATCAATACCTGTTGAAAATGTCTTAGTAAACTTTAAACTCAAAAAATATTATCCTGTAAAAATAAAAAAAATTTCATCATTATTGAATTTTTACTCTCCTATGATGATCAGTTTTTCACTCATCTATTTCACTTTTAAAATGATATTTATGAAGCAATTATGTATTTTCTTTTATCATTAATGCTTTAGTTCAATTTTTAGTTTTGTAAGTACTTATCAATGAAAAATTTCCTTTTATTTATATGTATTAGTTTGGGGAAAAAGAAATCCATTATTTTTACGTGAACTTTATGTAACTTCTTTTGGATTCACTTTGTAAAAAGGTTTAAAACAGTTTTTATGTAGATTTTTGGGTCTTGCACATTGCGACTGCTAACATGCGGTTAACTTCGATAATGTGGGATATTTTATAGACATTTTCAACGATGCTGTATCCACATGCGAGGTACATCTCTAACATCAAAAATACCCAAACGAAATCAACGAAACCAAAATTGTACGTAACTTGTTGTTACAGTCTAAAGCCCCTATTACATTAGAGTTGCCGATGTTTCATTTTGAGCAACTCCCATAGACTTAACATTACGTGACGTCACAACTCGATTTTGGGCAACTCGGACACGTCGTCCAATGATATTTCAGATTTTTTTTACAGCTGCGCATTTGAAATTTGATCATTGCCAAGTTTTCGCCAAATTTCATGCCAAATTAAAGTTATTGGCGTTATGAATTGCCGAAAATGAGCAATTTTTTTGTGCATGCAGCAGCAACTCGAGCAATTCGTATCGCCAATAGATGATCAACGGAACTGGTGTTGTCTTTTACTTTCTCCAAGCGGAAACAATAAGATGCCAAGAAATAACATGCTTTCATTATTGTTAATGAGTGCATGTGATAAATATATATACTTGAAAATGGCAAATATCTGTGTTGAATAGACAAAAGAAATAGAAATTGATTTTATTGAAATGATAAGAGTAAAGCCTCATATATGGGATAATTCAGATTCCCAATATAAATTTACTAAATTAAAACAAAGAACGTATGATGAAATAGCGTTCCAATTAAAGTTAAAATATCATCGTTATAAAGATGTGTTTACGCATGATAAGAATTTTCACCTGTGTTGTTTGAGTGATCTCTTAATTTTATTAAAACTATAAATAAATATTATTTCAAAATACCAGTTTTGTTTTAGGTCTTGATAATATTATTTATTTAAGGAATCTTGATAATATTATTTATTTAAGGTCTTGATAATATTATTTATTTAGAAAATTAACACAAAAGTTTTAAGAAATTTTTTAACCAGATATTTTTCCTTTTCACGTCGACAAAGATTAGCTCTTATCATTCTAAACGTGAAGTTTTAAACGCTAAAATTGAGTGAAACAATAGCAAGATGGCGTAATGTAAACAAATTTTGGCTTCAAGTTAAATTCCCAAATAAGAATTCATTATGAAATCTGGACACCTACAGAGTAAAATATGGCAACCTTAAAAATGTTAGCCAGAAAAGCGATCTGTTAATAAATCTAGTAAAACAGCTATTTACTTATAGCAAACCTAACAGAAATCTCAAACATTCATTGGACGATGAGCTCGAGTTGCCGAAAATCGAGCTGGGACGTCACGTAATGTTAAGTCTATGGGAGTTGCTCAAAATGAAATATCGGCAACTCTAATGTAATAGGGGCTTTATATAGGACGATAAATACCTTTCACAATTTTAGCCACCCGGCTATCTTTTTTGCCGTTACAAGAGAAAAACGAAAATGAATCGAATTTTCTGTTTGTTGTCTTCCATTTTTAAAGCCTTGTACTCGTAACTGAATTAATCAAACAAAAAAACCGCAAGAGGATATTTTAGTGTCAAATGTCACCTTTCCAACGAGCATAAATCTGAAATTGCTTGATAGATACCTCACGAGATATCGATCACTACAGACGTTTACCGAAAAAATAATGGATTACTTTTTCCCCAATTGAATATTAAAATTTAATGTTTCTCATGTGTTCCACAATGAAGTTAGCTTTTTCCCAATATTTTTTAACTTAATATCAGTAAAGTTACTGACATAGAGCCCATTCAATATACAGTGAGTAAAAAAAGTATTCGCAATTGACTATAATTGATGAAATTAGCTAACAAAATAAATGCTTGACAATTTTAACTGGACAATACGAACACAAGAGGTAATTAACACTCAAATCAATTTAAATTTCATTTTAATATGCCTTTTACGCAAAATATGCAACAAAAATGTAAATTTGCATGTCAAAAAAGTATTGGCAAAGTTCTATTATGCAAATTTTGTCATATTGAGGCCACGTGTTTAGACTGATAAGAAAGCCTGTTATCATAAAGTCTGTAAAACTATTTCAAAATTTTTAAAATGTTATTTTGTTAATGCTGTGATAAAATGGCTTTGAAATCGAAGGAGTTGGATGTTAATGTTAAAAACAGGATCATTCAGCTCAGAAATGAGGGTTTAACTTATCGTGCTATAGAGAGGAATACAACTGAACCTAAAGTTATTTACTGTCAGAATTGTTGTAAAAAGTTCAACGAGACAGGATCCACGAAAAATAAGGTTAGAAGTGGAAGACCTGGAATATTTTCTGCAAAGGAGAAACGTAGCATTATCAAAGAGGTTGAGAAAAATCCCAAAATAAGTGTACTCCAGTTAGCCAAAGATGTTGCTAAAACTTCGCATAAAACTTTTAGTATACAAACTATACGAATATTTTACATGAAGAAAGTTATTATGGAAGGACAGCTAGAAAGAATCCTATCATTTCGGAAAGAAAGAGATTAGAGTTTGCAAAATCTCAAGTTAATTTATCAGATGAGTTTTGGAACACAGTTAATTTTTCCAATGACTCGAAATTTAACGTTTTCGAAAGTGATGAACGACAATATGTGTGGAGAAAGCCAAACACCGAAATGGAAAAAACATTTAACACCGACTGTGAAACATGGTGAAGGGAGCGTCTTAATTTGGAGCTGTATGGCAGCAAACGGTGTAGTTAAACTGTACTTCATTGATGGTATTATGACAGCACGTACGTGCATCGACATATTGCACCATAATTTGCAATCCAGTGCCCAAAAACTTGGCTTAGGAACTTCATTTGTGTTTCTCCAAGACATTGACCCTAGGCATACAGCGTACCTCACCCGGGAGTGGTTACTGTATCACTCTCCTCACAAGTTAAAGACGCCAGCTCAACCCCCTGACATAAATCCAATTGAGAATTTATGGCACAAATTGGACGTAGAAGTCACGAAACATAAAATTTCCTGTAAAGACGAACTTAAGCATATACTCCTGCAAGAATGGCACAAAATTCCCAATAGTGCAACCAAGACTTTGGTTTCCTCTATGAGAAATAGATTACAAGCTGTTATAAACGCAAAAGGAATGCATACAAAGTATTAAACATATCCTGATTTTGTACTCACATTTTACTACTTATTATTTTGCCAATACTTTTTTGGCATGGAAAAATACGTTTTTGTTGTATATTTTCTGTAAAAGGTATATTAAAATGAAAATTTCATTAAATTTGTGAGTTTATTACCTCCTGTGTTCGTTATTTCTAGTTTAAATTGTTAAGCATTTCCTTTGTTAGCTAATTTGATTTATTATAGGTAATTGCCAATACTTTTTTTACCCACTGTATATGATATTTAAGGAAGTAAACACGTAATCCAAGTTCATTTTATAAAACCAAATTAATGTATAATTTTAAATTTCTCTTACTAAATAAAATTCATCCTGCTATCTGGATTCATGAAACTGTTTTCTATTATTCATTTGGCTACATTGTTTACTTGACTTATGCTCATAATCTTTATTTGATCTTCGAAGTTTTGAAAATTATACTTTAAAAATTTCTCATACTCTGATAGAAATTTTCAGAAAGAATCCCTTATATAGAAAATTAGAAAAGGAGAAGACTTCAGATTTTGTTACTTAATAATGTGCTAACGAAGGATTACATTGTTAAGGCAATTTATCGATTATTTATCTTTTTTATAAAAACGGAAAATGTATTTCAGTCTTTGTGCAAAATTAATTTCTTTCAAAACTGTGATACAAATTTTGGGAAGAATGAATTATATATGTAATTAAATTTTTTAGTGCTTCATTTCCAATGGAAACATGATAGTAAATCATTTTTAAAAAATATTTGGTATTTTTTAGTCACATTTTACTTTTATCATTATATATTCCCTATAACTAATTCGAAAATTTATCAGAATTACAATTTTTACTTCGTAGATACATTTTGCAGTTATTTTTTGCTATATCTTACAGAAAATAAATAATTTGTAATTTTTAATTGAGAGAGTCTTTAATGACTTAGAGATATCAGAGACGAAAATGTTAATTTAATTTACTGACAAGAGAATTTTATTATTTGAATTTCTACAGTGTTTATAATTAGGAGTCTTCTTCAAATGTTACTGTATTACGTAAAATAATCTCGAGGAAAATTAACTCTTGTGTTGATAATCTGAATTAATTTGTTTGCACTATTTTTGTTTAATAAATATATAGTAAACGTTACTCACTTTATATGCTTATTATTATTATTATTATTTTGAGAAACGTTATTACAAGAAATATTCACATAACTATTGTCATGCTCTTGTCTTATGATGAAAAATGTGGAAACAAAAGGAATTAATATAAATGGCTGTAATCAATAAAAATATTTACGAAGGCAAAAATTTTAAAAACACATTAAATTTTATTTTTGAACTAAAAGGTAAAAATGAATTAATAAAGAGGTAAGCCAATATTACTTCATTTTATAGTAATATATGATTGAATTATACATCAGAGTACTTTATGATTGACTTGATTAAGAACTTAAATAAGTATCCGTATTAGATTATTTCATTGAAAATTTCAAGCATGATTTATAACCTAGGTAAGATGACATTCCAGAATTTGTGAAATCTTTATCAAAATTAAATTTTGCACTTCGAATCTAAATTTGATCCTTGTAATAGAAAAATAGTAATTATGATCTTAAATAAGTGAGCTGCAAAATTAATTCTTTAAATTGTGCTTAGCTGGTGGGTTTTCAGTACTTGCATAACTTTGTATAAAAATCCCGATTTTTATTTGAAATAAAAGTAAGCAATAGAATTTAAGCAAAGTAATAACATTCCAAAAGCATCACAGATAGAAAAATGCAACTCCTAAGAGGTTTCGGAGTAAATATCTGATGCCTTACCGATGTTCTTCTGCTTGAGAATTCAGTCTTGGGTCACTACTGAAGAGGGTGGGAGGGACCAGAAAAGGAGCGAGTCGACAGGTTGATTTGATCGTGAGAAGGGCAAAGATGACCACTCCGAATGTTGTATAATCTTCTTTCCCTAATCCAGAACAGCGTTCTCTACTATTCCCCTGAGCTTTGTTATAGTTGGTCTGCCTTTCTAATAGACTGTTGAAGTGTGTTATCAATTTTTTTATGAGACTTTCTTCTACCCTGGCACATTTTCGCTTCCTTTGGCGAATTTTTTTACTTCTGATTTATTATATTGGTGTATTTTATAGATAACAGCTGAAATTTTTAAAAACTTAAAAAAAGCACACAAATTGGAATAATGAATGCTATTAAGTTCTCACACAGTGATTAAAGTAGCCCCAAAAGATTTATTATGGAGCAGATATTAGAGAAACGATGCATCAATTATAAAATATTTCACAAATTTTAATGTGAATATACATTTTTCATACTATCGAAAACTAAGGAATCTTTAAGTAATATATCATCTATGAATATCCTCAAAAAGATCATATACATTACCCTTTATTTTAAAGTTCTGTTATAAGTGATTTTTTTTAAAAAAATTCAGCTACTTCTAGAAATACTTATGTAACCACGAAAAAAAAAATGGAAATTATATTAAATACAAATATTTGAAGTAAGCGAAATTGATATTTATAGTTCTGAAAAAAAAATTAAAAGGAGCATTTTAAAATACAGATGAAAATTTTATTGTTGGATGATATGAATTCAAGATAAAATCAATCATTTCAATTTTGATAGAAGACCCATGAATTTTTATAATTATGACACGAATTTCTAGGATGAGTGAAGGAGTAACTTCAAGTTATGTGTTAATTTTTCAACTTTCTCATGCTAATTGGAGTTGTTCGCAATGGCTAATTGTAGTGGTGCAAATATGGAATACCTTTGCACAATAAAAGGTCTAACTTTTCCAATCAAGAAACATTCCAGGTTTACTTCTAACCATAACTAGACATCGATTTATATTCAGCATATCATAATCTATTCATTTGTTATTTTTAAGAAAGAGTAATCAGGGACTCACTGATTACCCAATTTTTTAAGCAGAAGAGCCTAGATTTGATCCCAGCCACTGTTGAAAAACGGGATATGGATTTTTCGCTTCTACCTTCTACATGAAAGCTTCTCGAGATGAGTACTTAGAAGTTTCTTCCCTTGTAACACGTGTGTGAGAACGGCCTATAAGAAGTTACAATGAATATAACTTCTTATAAATTGCTAGAATGTCCCTGGTGGAAGTTAAAATGCTTTACGATGACTTCGATGGCTATGTAATCAAAGACACGGCATCTAAGAAAGAATAAGTTATTACAACTTGATTTTTTTAAGGTAAATATTTTGTTTTGGTCAAAGGTAAATAATCACATCTCATCAATCACAAAGAAATATTTAAGTAATAAATTTTTACCATATTTTGTTCAAATAAATTTATGAAATGTTTCAAAATCAATATTCAAGTAAAAAACCAAATGATTATTAATTTTAATCATATACAGTGCTTAAACTAATTAGAAATTTCCTTTTTGTCTTCTCGTAAAATAAATTGAACTTCTATAAGGATGATTTACAGAATTATTTTCATTGAAAACATCTAATATTCCCTGAATATGTTGTTAAATTTTAGTTTTAAGTCAACTCACCTATTAAACCTAATTCAAATAAATATAAAATAGGCTTAAATGAATTCAACATTCGATTTTTGATATTGCTCACACACACACACATTGTATTTTTTCCCTTAAGTTTAAAATAATCCTTCTGATTGAAGATGATAAATTATTGAAAAATATGTAATTTGGAAATTAAAAAAAAAAAGCTTTCCGCACGCATAAATTTTAATAAGACTCAGTCGCTTTTTAAATCAAATGGTGTATTTTTCAAAGAATTTTGATGAATATCATTTAAAATAGAGATCTTAAAGAAATAATTGAGTGTAAATATATCATTCAACAAATCCTGTATAGAATTCGACAAGTATCCTCAAATGTGAAATTTACATAACATTAAACATGCTGGAATATACAAATGATTAACTTATCAATGTATTTGTGCTAAGCAAGTGATAGTTGCGAAACTTACACTACGGATAAAAGGAATAAGATTCTACAGCAGGGGTTTCTCATAAAAATCTTAATTTAAACTTATTTTCAAGTAAAAAAATGTTGCTATGCATCATGTAAAAATAAGAACTACATATCAGCACATATTTAAAGTTAATTGAAATCAAATAATTGATTATTGGGATTAAGTTTTATCGTATCATAGTATTGCTATTAACATTAGACGCGACCTCTCGAGTTTCAGCGAAATATAGAGTCAGTGGGCTCATAATAATCATATGAAAACACCTTGCAATATCTTAGTAGCCTCCATCATCAAGGGCCAAAATGACCACATGTTATTTGGTAGATCTTAAAAATTTGTGAACAATTATCGCATCTACAATGAATTCTGTTATCATTAATTCTTCAATACAGACAAGAACACCTTTAATAACGTAATTAGCGATGAATATGGATGAATGAATAGAATTGTCATTTTTTTCAGACGAATCCTAGTTATGAATACCACACGTTGACTGTATCTGTGTTTGGTGGTATCGGATTGAACTCCATTGCCAACATGCATTTGATTGCACCATATTGGCACATTACCTGGTGTGATAGTAGGATGTACCATTAGGTATACATTTTTTTCATAATTTACACAATCAAATCTATAACTCTATGCTCAAATGAATAATCATTGTTGTTGATATTAAAATGGATGCTTTGAGGTCTAATTTTTCAGGATTTTTATCTCTAATTCTTTAAAAGGATAATAGAAATTAATAAGGATAATAGGATGTACCATTAAGCATACATTTCGATTGGTTTTTGTTTCTACTACCACTACTTTGAGTGACAATGATTACAATTTGTGATATGTTATAATCAGCTGTTCTGTTATATTTTTGAGTCATCAGCAACACTAAGTTTTAGCTGAACAATGTAATAGCCACATGTTCCCCGTGTGATCCTGACCTTTGATACTGAAATGTTCTTCTGATCTCTCACCAATGTTTGAGGGGAAATTGGCATGAAACTAGTTGCCAGTCATTACAGTCGATAAATAAATGTGATTAATATTGAAGCTGCATTGGATGCTGTAACCCCATTTACACCACCCAATCTATAGCTCTATGCCCAGATGAATAATCATTGTCGTTGATATCAAAATGGATGCTCTGAGGTCTAATTTTTCAGGATTTATATCTCTTGAGTTCTTTAAAGTATAATGACTTATTCTTTTTACAACATTTTGTTATTTGTATTACTTTTAGTATAGAATTTTCATAAAAGTTTGACGTTAACAAAGGAAAGAAATAAAAAAGGCCTTAGTATACTTCTAATCAGGATATAAGCTATCATCAAAAGTCATAAAAAGTGATAAAACCCATATTGTGTCCTATAGGATTTCTTGTAAAGATATTTCAGAAATGTCTGTACAAATCATCAACACTCTGCTATGGCTGCAATTGTCATTCCTTTAAATCCCAAATATAGTTTATAAAAAGGAAATAAGAAGACCTGCCTGTAAAGAATGTACCGTATGTAGCCGAGTAGTTTCTTGTTGAAAAGTAATTCCTGAGTATTACAAAAAAAAACGTACATAACAGCGTAATATGTCGTGTATATGATGCTGCGTGGTAACCGTGAAACAGAAATGACAGATTCTATTATTAAAAGAGATGAACGTCAAACCATAAATCTTGTTATGGTCATATATGGTGTGCGTTAGTAAATACATGTTCTCCATGGAGCCTTGGATGTCTCCGGATACATATACATTCGTCAGGGTACATCTGGAAACGGAATGCGTCACAACGTGCTATACTTCTTACTTCGTCCTCACTGCTGTAAATTGATTTGACCCTGTACAAGAGAAAGGGATAATTGTCAGTATGAATACAAATTTCGCTCTCTTAATCATGTGGAACACATGTCAGTGAACCGTGGGGTGGAACGATGATAACCATGAATCCGGCACTCGGAAAAAATTTCGGACAAGCACTCTATTTTCTCGTTTGGTTGTGCACTTAGGTTAATCGCTGCCTTCCTGAAGATAAAGTCTTGCTGTTGTTGACCTACTGGTGCCAATATCTTCTAATCGTTGTAATACATATGTTGAGGAACTTTTCGGTCAGTGAAGCCAATCAATTTCAATGCAAATACATAACCTCTCCCAAATTCTTAGATATATTGATAATAAGCCAAAATTTCTTGGAGAGATCCTTTGTGACAGTTAATGTAAAAAATCTGCATTCGCATTTGAAATATAGCAGAAATTTTATTCGTTATTTGAGAATCTTTTCTGAAATACAGTTGTTGCCTTGAATATTTTCTATTCATTCAATACAAAATTTTAATAATTTTTACGTTGGGTCAAAATATTTTCGTCAGCCAACCGAGGTCAATCTTACTATCAGCCAACTTTGTTTGTACAAACTTTTGTCTTATAATTAAAATTAAACGTGTAAATTAGTTTAATCGTAACGGTTTAAGTCTTAAAAAAACTCTTTTTTTATATTTATTTGGGTTTACATTGATATACATTTTTAACAAAATTTATATCAGAGGTAGCTATTGTCCCTCTTTTCGACGTCAGAAGGGTTGTAAAAGCATTTGTTAACTCTCTCTGGCAGGAGTTATGAAGTATGCAGGTCTCTAATAAATTATGTGCCATTTTCCCATATTTCATCTCATCATCAGTTTTACCGATATGAAGAGCAGATGTCAGATTAACTTGCCTTCGTATCGGACACACACGTTTCACACACAGACATTTGTTTCTAAATGAATTGAATCCATGGTGTGAAACATGTGATGTACCATATACTGTTCATCCTATTTTAATCTCATGTCCTGATTTTAACGTTTACCCTTTTATATTTTTTCAATCTGACATTTTAACTCTATATGATTTAGTGGGGGAGCCACCCAACAGAAACCTTTTTGCATTCTTAAAGACGATTGGTTTTATTCCTTTTATTTAAATCTTATTTGCATTTTATTAATTATATTAATTTTAATTAAAACTTATACAAATATTTTTGTTTTTTATGCTTTTTAACGTTGATTTTTGCATTTCTAAATTTTAATTTTGGCGCAGCTTGTTCTTTTTGGACCTTGCGCCATAAAACCCAACCAACCAAAGGTAGCTATGTATTCATGAAATTAAGTTTGGCCAAAATCTCAAAAGCTTTGTCTTTGGTTCTATAGTTACTATTTAGATCTGAAGGCTAATTCGATCAAAGTCTATTGTTTTCAGAGTATTTGGAAACTCAATAAACATCACACTCGAAGTGAGAATCAAATCAACAAAATATCGCTATTAAGCTTCTTGCTCGCCATAGAGAAGTGTTGCCGTTCAAGAGATGAATACTATGTTATGAAAAATAATGTTATCAAAGCTGCTATTCAATATATGATTTAATGTTTTGGAATATTTTAAAATTTTGTTTTTTATTTATTTAACAATGTTCGAATAGCTTAAATAATTCTTAGTAATATATTTGTATAATTTTATTTTCTGATTTGTATTACTTGGTTCACTTTATTTGCATAGAAAGGAAATAACGCATTTTTAATTTTAAATATTTTGTAAGAAAATATTGAAAATTATTGAATCTACGAATTGCGTATAAAAGAGTGACTAACTTTGTGTTTTAAATAGTATATTCAGAAAAATAACTTCAAAGTTACAAAAAAAAGTTGAATTTATATAAAATCTACAAATAAAACAATTTTTATGAACATTTTTTTTCTTACTGAATAATAAAAATTTCATTCTACTTCCATGAAATACTTTTTATAGGTTCACCATCTCTTATTTTATAAATTGACACCTACTTACTTTTATAATCAAATATTCGTACAAAAATTGATAACAATGAGAGATCTGGAATGTAACATTCGATGCTTTGAAATTTTCTGTAAGTATACTTATGCTAAAATTTATTTTATGAAGGTAACAAAATAAGCATGACATATTAAAATAAGAAAAATTAAGCATAAGAAACCACCGCATCCCAGTTCCTAAAGATACCGTTCTCATGACTGAATTTTTCAGTTTCAATCATAATTCAGTCAAAGACTATCTAACATACACACTTGCTCTCATAAACTAGTAAGATAAAAATTTTGAAATGAGGGAGTGAGGGGAAAATTTAAAGATATCATGGTACTTTATAATAGTTTTGATCGCAATATATGATAATAGTAACCAAATTAATAACATTATAATTGTAATTATGATGAAAATATTTGAATGATTTTTTATTTTATTTCAAATATAAAACTGCTTCCTTTGCTTTAAGGTTAAAACCACTATTATATGTATATTAATTTAATTTTACGTTTCTTTTCCGAAAACGAAGTTTTACAAATATGAAATGAAAATATTTTGATTAATGCGTATAAATTCAATGAAAATGCATGAGAAAGAATTTTTATAAACATCAATTGCTCTTTTTTTTTCTCCTTTTTCTAATTCACATAAAAGCAGTTTCAACACGTTGGCGTCAATGAATTCGGGACCTATAGCTGGTAACCCCTGCATTGTCCATCTGTCTATCATAGTGGAAGGATTATGACGTCAGTATTCTCCGTACTTCTTCGCCATCGGTCACTAGTAGCTTGCTAAGCAGCATCCATGCAGTTGTCACTAAAAGGTTTAGAACTCTAAGCCCTAGCTGCCTCCGTTCAACCTACCGTGTTTTATGTTTATATGTACCTTTACCATATCTTTCTAACAACTTCGTTATTTTTCTGGACAGGGGTCGCATAAATATTACTCCTTTCTTGTCAACAATATCATCCTAGAAGCGAAAGCTTTACGGTGATAAATGGTCGGAATAAAATACGCAGGTGTATATAAAAGCACGTCTATATTTTGTTTGTGTTTCTCTCTATAAATCGCTGACAATACGATATATTTTTGAACTCTTCTCAAGATAGAAATTTCAGCTTTATTACAGAGTCAGAAAAATTGTTATTCATTTACAAACGTATGACTAGTTTTTGATATTGATTTTGACGAACACAATATATATGTCTCTCAGATTTAAATAACTTGTAAATTATATGATCGATATGCATTTCTATGAAATAACCTATTTTATTAGATAGATAAAATTTAAATGATCAGTCATAAATTCTTATAAGTTTAAAAATATATAATTCATTCAAATTGATTACGATTAATTTAAGAAAGTATTACCTATTTAGTTACTAAAATTTGAAAATGATAAGACTTTTATATTAAGTCTGATACTTTTAGTTCTCATTTATAAAACGAATATTAATGTATTTTATAGTCATCTTAGATTTAACTTCGTGAAATAGCAATAGAAGTTATTGAATACATGAGCATATTTGTAAACAAATCTTTTGGAATTTATCAGTATTATAAGTTTCGTTAAGTATATCTCATCCAATTGGACCACTGCTTTAGTTTTATCAAATAACTTAGCAAAACAGAACCCAAGGAGTGGATACTTATAGTGATTCGTAATATATTTAAACTGTATGTTCTGATCAAATTATCTCTTATGTGCAAAAAGTAATGGCAGCACTATGAGCAAAAAAAAAACATTGTGCAAAAATTCTATAAATGATACATTTCAATGACATTTAATTTCTCAAGATATGATTTTCGAGTAATCGGATATCATCTGCTTGTTTTAGCATTTTGTGGAAAAGAAGTTTACAATAGTATATATATATATATATATATATATATATATATATATATATATATATATAATTATATTTACTTAATTATCTAAAAATAACATTGTTACTTTAACACTAAAGTTTACTCGAAAGTTAAGCTGCAAGTTGCTAAGGGGCTTTAGTGATAATTTGTGAATACAGTATTTTAATGAAAGTATCATTTGAAAATATTTGATTTTTGAAATTCTAATGATATAGTATTAAGATCAATACACTTCAAAAATTTGGTAAATCATGTGTTATGAATTTTCTAAGCAACTCTTTAGAAACTTACCTCTATTTACCTAACTACATATAAGAGATGTTTTATTGAGGAAGTGTCTCGCATCTAAATTTGTAGTATTTTAACAAAATTTCCGAAGTAATTACATTCTGTTCTTATAAGAAAAGAAACACGTAATTTATATTCTTATTTTAAAATATATATGTGCTACTTATAAATAACATTTATTATTGATACAAAGAAAAACGGCAATGGCTGTAAAAATTGAAATTTTAAGCAATTACGATAGCGGATTCGGTCATTTGTGTTTGCTTACAAAAGTAGTGAAGAAGTAAAAAATTGGCAAAATGTGCCTTATGTATTATTACATAGATATTATACAGAGCTAAATTTTTATTTGGAATTTGTATTAGCTCATTTAATGTTTTTGCCTTTAATTTATAATTTTGACAGCATAATTAATCAAGTGCACATTCCTATTTATAAATGCTGAAATTATTCTTTTTAATTTATTTAATGACAATTGCGCTGATAATTTAGGAAATTAAATGTTTACATTTAAGACTTAACGAATAATAAAATTGTTTAAATTGAATATCTTAAAATCAGTCCAATTGTATCGGGAAAAATTAATTAAAATAATTTAATTGGGCTATGTTTGTACTCAATAAAAATCAGGGATTTTTTTCTTTTGATATTTAAAGGAAAATAACAACATATAAAATAATTTGTGGCATTAATAATTCTTATCATAATTCTATTTTCCAATATTTATTGATGTCGTTGAATATTAGTATTTCCCTCGATACTATAACCTGATAAAAAAATGGGCTAATTTACATATTTTTAAAACAATTTCTTGTTTAATTTTGATATTTTTTATTTGATTCTTTTAGAAAAATTTGTATTAAATCCTTATAATACTTATAATCATTACTGATATGTTGTATGATAGTGAATAAAAACGTGTCACGTAATTGAAATTTGTATGTCCAATTAGAATGAGAAAAAAAGGAAAATAACATTATATTTAATCTCATCTAATTGCAATAACTATTCAACCAAAGTCAACATTTAGAACCGTGTTAGTATCGACTTATATAAAATGAAATTAAAAAATGAAAGAAGTAAAATTTTATTATCAAATGAGTAACATGAAGTATATTATACATGCTAATGTAATGTTTCAGAATGATATCATAGGAATTTTGATTTTTAAAAAATGAAGGACCTTATAACATCATTTTCTTCGGAACATAATAATAATTTCAAAATACGTACATCACTTAGAGAAAAATTAGGCACTAAATATTGGGTTAAAAATTCATTGATACACATGAAATTTTATATGACACGTTTTAATAAACTTATGCAAAAAAGCTCTAATTTAAGGTACTCTCTTTTTAAAATAAATAACTATACTAGAGTATTATTTTTATATTAATTGCCAACTTTCTTGAATTGTCGTATAATTTTTAATAGCATCGATGATATACTGATGCCATCTGTGGAGCAAAATAAATAGTAAAATTGTAATTTCTTTCTGCTATCAACAATATTAATAAAGAATCTAAAAATTATTATTAATCAAAAATTTTACAAATCAAGAAAATGAATAATTTAAGAAGTATGTAGAATGTACTAAGCTTAATTAGATGTTAACTCATTAAATTCTGTTCTGACGCTTCTCAAATTACTTATTTTTCTACGTTACAATGCAGAAATATTCATTAAATTGATTATGCAATGCAGTACATTTGATATTAATAAAATAAAAATTAAACTAAGGAAGATATCTGTAAATGAATACCTGTCATTAATTCAGTATCATCTTTAATTTTTAAGTAATTTAAAATATAAATTTGCGTGTTTTTCCTAAGGATAATAATAAAACGAAGTTAATGTAAAGTAGTAACTTTAATACTTTAGATTAGGGTATTACAAAGATAATATTAAAAATACATTAATAAGTGAGAATGTATAAATACAGTTGCTTTTTTCACCTAGCGCGTTATATATAGCATATGCATAGCATTTTGTATGAAGATCAGAAATATTAGCATTTTATTCATATATTTTGTTGCAGTCATTTTTTATCTTAGAAAATAATAAAATTATTCCTTAAACAATTATTGGTGATAATTTATGAATATTAAAGACAATAAAAATTCTAGAAGATAGATCGCGATTTGAATAATTTATAAGAATCTTTCGTTTTAGTTTTCAAATGACAGATGGCGCCATATGATTATACTGTCGTAAAGGTTTCCGTGAAAAAATTCTTATAAAAATGCAATTATGAATATAGTAAACTATAGCATGATACGTTTATTTAATCTAATATATATTTTTTAATTTCCAAAAGAGCAGGAAATGTTTTCTGTTATATTTTACATGAATAAAAAGAGAACGATAAATAGATTTCATATCAATAACATGCATCGAAAATGCGTTTTAATTATGGAAGTATATACATAAATAAGAGGATTATATTTTTAGGGATATAAAAAATTAAGTACATTAGTCAAAATGGTTTTAACTTGAATCAAAAGTGTTTTAATAATTTTGAGCTAAAAATGGAGCAAGATATGTTAAATATAAATTAAATATATCTTGGATTATTCCTAAATATCTTAATAACATCATTTTAGGAAGATTTTTATTTTTAAATGACAATTTTAATGCAAGTGTGTAATAATTAAAGCCTATTTAATCAGTTTTCAATTGATTATGTTTCTTATCATTTTTTGCGTTTTTATTATGAAATATTTTCGCGCAGAATACTTCATGAATAGCTGATGCAATTATATTTCAATCAGACCTTTTGTATTTTTACCAAGAAGAGAGTATACTTCCGCAACTATTAAATGATTGTTGCATAAAAGAAAGGAACAATATTGCATTTTGTAAGTCAAGAAAATTTTTTGAAAACTTGAGTTCGTGAACAATTTTATGATTGTATGTTAACATTGAAAATACAGTCAGAGTTCTTTGACCATTGCTTAAATGCAATCAAGTCCTTTATTGATTCAATTAACTTTTTACATTATTATTTTAGGCCCAAGATGAGATAAATTTAAGAAACTTTGCCTGCTGATAGTAAATTTAGTTAAATTTCTTTACAGTTTATCAACATGATAAATTTTCATTAAAATTTGTCAAGTTATTTACTTAAATAACGTGTGTTATAAACTTTATAAAACCACATAATTATAAATTAAAAATATTGTACCCTTAACATCCTCTGATCATTTACATTATTTAGTACTCCCATTTAAATTTGATGTGCATAACATTTCAATGTCAGCAAAATTACTATTACCCTAATCTTACATATCTAATCATTTTTCATTTAAATTTCAAATCAAAAGCATATATTTTAATGCTCATGTTCTGAAGGAATCAAATATGGCCAGCTAAGCAAATGAATTATGCTGAGTATATTTCCAAATTTGTCAAATGCCAACTCAAAAACTTTCATATATGCATGATTATATTGTCATATATAAATGAAGTTTGCATGTACGGCAATATTACAATTTTCAATATTTTTAAACACAAAAGTGGAAAAATTATAATTTTTAATAACTTTTCACAAATTTAATTTTTTAATATATGTATTTAAATATATATAATTCTTTTTCAATCATAATCAGTTTTAAATTACTTGCAATTAATTATAATTCAATTAAATTTGTGTAAGAGCAAGCTGACATCTTAGTGGTTAGTTAGCGCTCAAGCCTACAGTTAAATTGTTCGTGGGCTCAAATCCCTTCTTGGGTATGTTGTTTGTTGTGGTTCAGAATCCACTTTAAACTGTATATCCCTATCTAATTAGTCCCCATCAGCAAAAAATGAACGTTAAGTGACTAACCAAACCAATTTGTGAGAATCCCTTAAATCTTAGTGAGAACTATAGCTCAATAAACAGATTATTTTTGTGATAAACGAACCAAGTCCTTTTATGTTAAAAACGAACATGTAAGAGTAAAACATTTTATTATGCATTATTGTGGGAACCAGAAGACGTTTTAAAAGTATTTGTATTCTTTATAAAATGGATATTCTCCATTTTTAAATTATTCTAAAAAAACTGTTTTATTTGAGAAAGTTTTTAATCGAAAGTTATATATATAACTAATGTTACAGAAAGTGCAAAGTGTTAGTGACCCTTTGATATCATACATACTGATAATATTATATTAACAATTTCAAAGCAAGCAACTTCTTAACTTAAAAATTATAATTTCTTTTGCAACTTTCAGTTTAATAATTAAAATATTTCAGAGAACATATAATTAAAATATTTCAAAAGGCTAAATTTAAGGAAATATTGGCACACTATGCACTGTTCTGAAATTAGTAATGTTTTTTAAAAACAGTTTAATAAGAATGTGTTGATTTCAATATAAAATACTATAATTTAGATGTGATTTTGTTGGTTTTATACTTTTGATGTGAGAAATATATGTTTTGATTTAATTAAAATAGCAGAAATTAGATCGCTAATTCGTAAGAAAATTAAAATGTCATACTATGTTTGGAACTAGTAATATATTCTAAAAGATGATTAGATGATTTTTTTAAAAATGATTCAATAACAATATAAGAAACTTTCATTAATTTAGCTCTAGACTTTTGGAAATATATCCTATTTTATTGAAGGGGAAAAAGCTTAAAATTTAATAACAATAATTTCAATTTGTGAATCAATTTCCAAAATTGGTTCTTTTAGATTAAATAAAAATTGTGTCTTGAAAAGAGGAAATAAATTTTGTTCATAAATTGAAATTTTGCTCTTTAAGCGTTTCAGTTTTAAAGTTAAATCGCTCAAAAAAGCAGTGAAAAATAGCATTATCGCATTAGATAATTAATGTTAAGTATAAAAACATGTGTGTGTGTGTGAGTGAAAATATATGTCCGATTTAAGGCTACATATCTACATAGCAGAACACTACTTTTATGGTAATTTTACCCTAAAATTTCATATGGTAATTGTTGACTAATAACAATATAAAAATACTCTTTCATAGAGAAGCTCTTAGGTGCTATGATAATTTTTTTAATCAATGTAAATTGTGAGAATAATATTTTATACTATCAAGTTAAGATTTATATCCATGAAGGCTTAAAATGATTTTATGTCAATGATTCAAATATTGAAACAATGATCAACTAAATAACGATTTAATGCTTTTTCTTAAATATCTGATCATAGCATTGACCATAAAGTCAACATAGTGAAAAATCTCATAATTACTGTGATATTTTTTTTTAAGGAAAGAGGATAGTATTCCATTACACTTATTCTTTGACTATTTTCTAATATGTGATTTTCAAATAGATTATAAAAAGACAATTAAATGTTTTATCTTTAGAATATGACAACTGAATTAATCACAGTATCAAAAGAATTAACGTACTAAAAACTTTTAGTATTTTTAAATATTTAAAATTATTGTTTTTGTATATTTTTCCTTAGATTGAATTCGATATTGTTTTTGCTGTCCTTGAAACACATAACGTCCATTAGCCTTTAGCATCTTGATCTATGAAATCAATAAAACACTGCTACGTTTCTTCAAGGATGGAATCAATGAAGATGATTAATTATAGAAGATTATATTTAAAATTTGAGGTTTCATACAAAAGTTTTTTTAGAATTTTATGCATGCATATATCCAAAATAAAAAGCTAAATAAATGTACATTTGATAGAAATTTTGAGGTTTTATTATATGTACTCTATTAAAATTTATTAATTAAATATACTAGTTGTGTAAAATTAAGCTTTAATTATAAAATTTTGTGAAAACTTTTTTTGGAAGAATGGAGTTAGTACTTCTTAAAAAATTTGTAAGGAATCTCTCAATGAAAATATGTGCATAAATAAAATGCATTTTTAAGTTGTAAAATGAATTTTTTGAACATTTGTTTACGGTAATTAAGTTATTGCTTCTTTTTTATTATTGATATTTGAAACAACTAATATGTACTTGAAATAAAGAAATGCGTTTTGTGATTTTTTTCATAGAAAATCTGAAAACGTTGTTAAGGTTAATAAAAAAATAATGTGCTTTTCTTTCTGCAATTAAAAAAGAAAAACTCAATGTAATAGTAAGAAATAAATTATAATACAATAAATTCTACAGAATTATGAAAAGTATATGAATATAGAAACCATCCAACATAACTTTTATCAAAAGTGAATATATAAATACCAGTTTAATAAATAAAATTATTACTAAATCCTGACAAGTAGTTAATTGTATTTAACCGTATCACATATAATGTTTTACAGAATTATATACAAATAATGCTAATATATGAATAATATATAAAGAACCAAATATAAAAAAACAATAAGAAATAGATCAAAATAAATTTAATGCAGCAAGTAAGCGTAAAACTCAGATCTATTTGTATTGATCTTTCATTCCTTAATTGCAAAAATGTTTCACAAGACTTTCTAAAATAGCAGTTATTTTAAATTTAGAGCCATTGTGAAATGCCTTATAAATCCTTTAACATTGCAAAGGAAGACAAAAATATTCCTTATAATTTTCTTAGAAAACATGTCTTCAATTTGGAGAATATCTGGATAAAATTTATAATATTTTATATTTTACTACGCTATATGTTATTAAGTACCAAAATATTTGAAAGAAAAACTTATATTCATTCAAAAATGAAAAACTCAATTCAAATAAACTATTCTTAAGGAAATATTACCTTAAGAATAGTTTATTATATAGTCAGTGGAAAAAAATGTTGAATTATATATGCATAACTATATTATTTACTATGTTTTTGATATAATGCTTATTATCAATAAGAAAGATGATAGAAAACCTTAAGAGATATTGTGAAATCTTAATTTAAGTAAATTTTAAGGTTTCTTTAAAAGATATTTCAGAATTCATAGAAATACGCACTTTTACCAACAAAACTGTTAAGCAATCGAATAAAATGTACGACGAACAAAGTGATTAAAATTCTGCAAACATTTATCTAAAATTTGCATGCTAATTTTTTTATTCTAATGTTGTTGACTTTCTTCCAATTTCTCTGTAAATTTAAAGCTTATTATTAGAAAAATAATGAGTATTATTATAATTGTAATATAATATAATAATAATTATTAATAAAATAATAATAATTTATGAGCTTTTAGTTAAAATTTGTACTCTTTGAATTACATAAAGAAAGATTCTTTTAATAAATGATACTATAGAAAATATAAGAAAAGCAATATTCATTGCAATTAAAAATTTTAATAACGTAATTTTAAATGATTTATGCAACAATACAATGAGACACATTTTCTGTTTTTTAAATTGAATAAATTCCAATAAAAATATTTGTATCTACTTAGTTTAAAACTCAGTCAAAAATGAAATATAGAATTAATATCAAATATATAACTTTGAAGTCGTATGGTACCTCAACACCAAAGAAATTTTAATGTTCACCATTTAATACATTTTACATCTACACACACAGGCGTTTTGATATCCACCAAACTTTAGTATCTCAATACGTTTGAGTAAGTTAAATTATATATATATATATATATATATATATATATATATATATTACAAATCTATAAAATTCTTCTTATAATATGAAAATCAAAAGTGTGAGACAACAGCATTTATTATGATATCGAAATTCAAAAAATATTAATTATTCTTATTTAACAGATAAAAATACAAATCCTTTAAAAAAAATTTGTTTACGAAAAATATTGTCTAAAATTTTTGTTTTCCCATTATGATATAAGAAATATACATGATTAAACAGAAAAATAAGTTTTTTTTAAGATAAATACTTCAAATATAAATGCAATGAATAGGAAAATTGGGATAATCTTATTGTTTGTAGCTTAAGAAACATTTTAAGGCTGTTACAAACACTGCTACTGTCAAATCTTCATGTTGTCCTATGCAGTTTTGTACAAAGTGAAAGACAAGATATGTTATTTTAATACATTTTTTTACTTAGCTATCTAATTACCATCTAACGGAATAGTAATTGAGCTCTAAATATAAGAAAAATGTTTAATTTGAATTCCTTTTCTTAATCTGCACATGATATTAATTTTGAAAACGCCAGAAATATCTAAAATATTCATATTTAAATTAAATCGAAATTTCACCATATTCCCCCTTAATTATCCAGATACTCCGTCTAATAATGATTAATTCATATTAAAATTAATACTATAAGAAAATAACGGCTGTAAGATTTATAACTTTGCCGCCCAACCTATCTAGTGGTTAGCGTAACTGACTACGGATGGGGAGGACTTGGGTTCGAATCTTGGCTCGGGCATGGATATACTTTCTCTCTCTCTCTCTCTGTGTTTCTTATCCTTTCCTCGGGTAACGGATGAATGTGTCCCGCCCTATAAACGGGTTTGTGGTGGTGGGGCGTGGGCAATGCTACTCGTATTTCCGTGACTTGGTTCATAGGTGCCCACCGGGTAACGATAAAATGAGTAACAGTTTCCGGCCTTGTTGCGGCAAATGGGCTAATGTACTTTCTTGCTAAAGGGTGCCCGCCATTAGAAATAAAAAAAAAAAAAGATTTATAATTTTTAATCTCAAATCTTTTCGAAGATTGGAATGATTCAATTGCCCCTCATTACTAAACATTAATTTTAATAGTTTAACTTTTACTTAAAAAGAACTGCATAATTCCCATACTTCATTACAATGAATTCAATTCAAAATTAGTGTTTACAAAAAGTGCTTGAACTGAAAACTTTGCCCCCGTGTAATAGACAGCATAATGCTGTTGTAAAGCATTTTTATATATCTATCACTTATATAATATATACTTTCTGGGAGGATTTTTCATAGAGATTCACATTAATACACCCACCACAAGGTTGGATAGCAGAAATCCTTCCAAGCACAGCACCTTCCCTTACAAACGTTCATGCAGAAAGTGCAATATCCCTCACCTTTTTTTTTAACAGTGACTGGGACTTTTCGCATTAAAGAGCACTGCTGTAACTTGGCCTGTTACTATGCCCCGTAGAGGCCTTATATTGAAAAATTGAGACTATTCTGATTGACATGAAAAGAATTCTTTTAACAGGATTTTTATCCGTAAAGGGAGTACTAGCGATATGGAAATTGAATAAAGAAATGCGCATAAGATTTAAAATTTTCAATCTCAGAACTTTTTGACTATTCGTATGATTTAATTGTTCCGTTCTGCTTAAAATTAGTTTTATAACTTTTATATATGTTTAATTGGGAATTCATAATGCGTATGTATAACAAAATATCTTTTCCTGACATTCAATTTAAAATTACAATCTTTGCGAAAAAGTGTTTGTACAGAAAATTTGAAGTCACTCGGGTTAAAATGTTTTATAAGCAGAACTGGTGTGCAAAACTTAAGCAACAATGTACATTTTAAGCAGATAACTATGAAATTGCATAAAAGGAGTTCTTGTAATCTGTGCAATAAACTAGTAATTCAGTAGACTGGTCATGCGTATGCAAATATCAGTGGCAAAACGTCAGAGGTGACGTGAGCGTATGCAAAACCAGAAACCAGTCAGTAAGTGCCATTGCTCAGCAACTGTGTACAGCAACGGGGTGACAAGTGTTGCGGTTTACTGTGGCCAGACGCTTCACAAAGGAGGCCAATTCACCCGCCTTCCCGAATGCTGCATTCCGTCGACAGCTCACCATCGGCGGCACCGTTTAGAGTGGTGCAAAGAGCACAAAAACTGGACATCTGATCAATGGAGTCGCATCCTCTTCACAGATGAGACTCGTTTCAGTGCCACAAGCGATTCTCAAAGCCAGTTGATTTGGAAAGAAGTTGGGACACGGTTTCATCCCAGTGACATAACGGAAAGAGACCGTTATGGTGGTCCTGGAGCTCTCGTCGCGGGAGACATTATGCTGAACGGGCGGACTGAGCTCCACGTTTTCGACAGAGGTTCTGTAACCGATGATCGCTATTGTCAGGAGTAATCCTTCCCCATGTGCGTCTGTTCCGAAGTCCCATTGAAGCAGATTTCATTTTTATGGATGGCAATGCACGCCACATCGGACTCATGCTGTTCAGCAGCTACTGGAAAATGAAGACATCACCCGAATTGATTGGCCATCATATTCCCCAAATTTAAATCCCATAGAACATGTGTGGGATGGTTTGTGGAAACGCATTGCGGCACGATTGCATCCCCCGGGGAACACGCAGCAACTGAAACAGATGCTGATTGAGGAATGGGCACTCTTATCGCAAGAACTGCCGGATAATCTGGTGCTGAGTATGGGGAGACGGTGTGAAGCAACCATTGCAGTAAGGGGAAGGCATATCCCATACTAAGGAACATCTGTTTGTTATTGTTCTTCTTGGACAGATGATCTTGTGCAGGGATATTGTGAGTTCAATAAAGCATATTTCTGTTTGATTCCATACTGTATGCATTGTATTCATTTTTGTGCAACTATGCTTTCGTCATCTTTTAAGTACAAAAATGATGTGTCTCATGTCTGAATTTTATGTCCCTCAGTTTATTTCGCAAGTTGGAGTTATGGCAGAAAAATCACCTGTTGCCTAAGTTTTGCAAACCAGTGTATTAGTTATATATATATATATATATATATATATATATATATATATATATATAT
>JAPDSC010064003.1:904878-932194 GCA_026290005.1 Latrodectus geometricus
TTAACTAAGCATAATTTAAATTCTATAATAATATTTTATGAATTAGATGCCATATCATGAATTACAAGTAACTAGAAATCAAAACAAAGCAACAATTCTTAATGGAAAGTTTTATTGGATATTTGCACTGGATCATACACTTCTTTACAATGGACACTCAAAATTGACACATGCTATTTTCATAATACAATTTGTATCCTTCATGATAACTAAAAAGGCAACAAATCTGACATCTTAAAATATGTGAAACTAATGGAAGTAGTTTACACAAAATAAGCTACTTTCATTATTACATAAGAATTGTACTATAGAATAATTTGCATGGTATTATAGATTTCATTTTCAGAATATCTTTTTTATTTTAAAACTAATTTATCTTTTCCATGGAATTGTCTTTATGAGAACGGAAACCAAATCAATATAAATAAAATAATTTATTATAATATAATTTATACACATCTACTAGTACTTTAATAATATTTTTGATAATGCAAACATATTAATTATTTTTCTTAGAATAGCATTTTTGCTAAATAAAGTTAATTTTTTTTAATATAACTAAGTAAAACTCTCAGTGGTGTATAGCGTTACAATGACTGTGCGCACAAAAAAAATTTGAAACTTAAATTATTCTTATAGCTGTTTTAGATAAATATTTATCTGTATTTAATGTTTTCTAGTAACTTATTTTTCTTATTTCAACTTGTTTGAATTCAGATTTGGCTTCCTATTTATTTGTTTTACAAATAATAACAAATTACTATCTTCATAATACTTCTACTTAATAAATTAATGTGTAATAAATAATCATAATACTTCAGATGCATACGTGTAAATTTAAAATGAAGTTTGCTCTATAAAATGTCAATAATTTAAAATAAATTCACTTTACTCTTGGAAAATATATGTTTTGATTCAGAAATACAAGTTTCATGACGATGCAAGAAAGCATTAGCTCACATATATGGATGATCTTCATGAAATATGCAATTTATATTAGAAATAAGCATTAATATTTTTTATTAACAAGTCACTAGAAAAATATTTATGAATAAATATGCAACTTAGGAGTAATTAAAGTGTTTTTGAATTATTCGAGTCATTTGTGTATACAATCAATTACATGACAAATATAAAACAGCTTTTATTAATAAATATTTTATATGGCAAAAGAAAAAGTTCAAGGAATAATTGATCACTCTCAAATGAAAAAATCAATTGTGATTATATTTGAATAAAAATATCACCAAATATTGTAAACATAACTGTAGATATTTTAGAAAAAGAAAATATGATTTTTAATGACAATAATACGTATAGACATTTTATATTAATAAAATATGATAATATTTTTACTTGAGTTTAATACTCACATGAACAGTAAATTTTAAGCAATAATTTACATATTTTTCTACAAACACTTAGTAAATTGTAGCAGATTTAATCCATTATATAAACAAATATAATAATTTTCATTAATTTCTTTTAAAAGTTCATTTCTTCTAACATTCATACTTTGAAGAAATATTAACTTGGAAAAATATTTTAAAATAATGTTATCATAAATAATAGAAATAAATTATTGCTTTAAATTTTTTATTTTTGATAATAACTATTTGATTAGAATTCTTTGATACATATAACTGTTATTTAATATATTTCATTCAAGTAAATTATCTTAAATGTATTTTAAATTTGTATTTAAATAAAATCAACATTGTTTTTACCAAAGCACATGGAACGCATAGAGCAAATTTTAACTGAATATGATATTTTGATGAGTAATTCAATGTGAGATGGTACTGCTTTCTTGAACAGTATATTTGATTTAATTTTGATACAAAATATCTATTTATAAATCAAATGTGTGAATATTAATACCTACCTTACAAATATTTGAAAGACTTCAAAGGAAACTTACTTTTTCCTTGAAATATTGGATTGCTGAGAACTGTTGCATTTACGCTTAGAGAAAATAAAAACTTAACTAAATATAAAAGAAATAGTATATTCTCAATTATTACAAAAATTTTCAAGTTTTCTATAAATTTAAATTTTTTATAGAAAAAAATTAAACTTTCATTGTGTTTTTAGCGAAATAAATAAAGCATATTTTCTTCAAGATGACAGTTTATATTTTACTAATTTAATTGGCTTTATAAAGATATTTATTAATTCCTCACAACTTTTTAATTATATGACGGATATATTCAATCGGCGAGAAACATTTTTTTTTTATGTAAAACATAAACATTGCTACATGTATCAATAAAATACTCTCTTAATATTTGTTCATTAATTGTTATGAATATTAAGTTTCAAAAGGAAATATAAAATTTTATATCCGCAAATAAAAATAATTAATATTTATTTGAGTGACAAAGATTACAAGATTTTTTAGTTTCCTTGTTAGGACAACTTTGTGATTATCATTATAGGCTGATATTTCAAAACTTAATTCAATATCCCATTAATAAACTTAAGAATTCATTGAAATAGATTAACTTGAATATGCAAACCGTGATGAATATTAAGATAATGTAAGTGTTTACAGGAAAAGAGCTTTGCAGATGCAAAGCAAACGTTCGAATCGTCATAGTAATTTTCATTTTTTTTTAAACATGCTGTTATAAATGATTAACAAATGAAATAAGAAAAATGATTCTAGTGCTTTGAATCGAGAATTTTTGTAAATTTGATATATAGAATCTTCTCTCTCACACATATATATAAGGCAACTTTAGACATCTAGATTAATTGGATTATTGTTCACATCATACCGATACCAATTTTATGCTGATGTTCTGATTTATTTTATTAAGTTAAGTTTGGCTAAAATTTTATTTTAGAAAGTTAGTTTGTTTTTAATATTCCTGATTTCTATTAAATGTTGAGATTCGATCGTTTTTCCTGTTAATGTTGTCTTGAAAAATTATCCAAAAATGCATATTTTCTATGACATATATATTCTTGATAATTAAATTATATTTCCTCTATTTTTTACAATCCAAAGTCTTCTGCTTAAGTGCCCAAACATACCAAAGAACTCAAAAGAAAATTCCCTAAAAATTTGTACATTTAAAAAAGAGCCCTATTTCTGTACAAGGGAAAATCATTACGCAAGTGAAATAGGTGTCTTATACAATACAAGAAAATGTTTTTATATATACACGACTTCTTTGATTGAGAAGTCTATTTACAAAAATCTCCTAATTCGTCAAGGTAAAGCAATGAGCCAGCCATTGCTAAGAATGTGAAGCCAATGGGCAAGACCCCATTCAAATGAATTCAATATCCACCTCAATGTTTAAGAGTAGGCACTATCTTTAGAGGATTCTATTTTATTTTATTCATTAACAAATTGAATAAAATTTGGTTATTTAAAGATTGATTTTTCAAGGAAAACGTTATACTCAAGACATAAGGCATGTGACATTTTGCTTCAAAGTGATCGCTTGTGGGGTGGTTCTGAATTTTGGTATGTTCTGAATGGTAGTTCTGAATCACGGAACATACATATATATAGTAAAAAGTTCTGTGTATTTTATATTTTTTAAACTAAATTTTTATTGTTTTACTTTCAGTGCCCATTGAGAAAATGAGCTTTTAAATTTTTTTCTTAATTTAAAATACCGATTTAATAATTCAAAATAACTTGCGATACCTACGCATCGCATTATCTGTTATTATTATGGATAAAAAAATTTATTTTTATATGATCATTTAAATAACAAAAGGAAAAGTATAAATGATTTAAATCCTTCATCCAATGAATATACTCAGTGATATTTACCTCCTAAAGAAACACTTCATCTAATATTTTTGATATTAATTGATGTTCAATTTACTATCTCAGTTCATTCGTTTTGGTTTAAATATTATCCATTACATTCTTTACCATTTAAGCACTAAAATAATATTTGACGATAATTATATGATTATTTCTCCAAGAAATTAAACTTCCATATATGTTTTCTTCCTATCATTTGAATACATTCAGATGCTTATTATGAATGAAGAGATGAAAGTGATTTTATACAATGCCTCCATAAGGCACTTTATGAATGTGTGTAATTTCTACTCTCTTGATAAATTCATCCCCAATAACATGACTAATTATTAGAGAAATATTCATAAATTAAAAAAAACAACTGTCTTCCAGAATCTCATTTAATACAGTACAAAAATTGAAAAATGAATTACAAATAATGATATTAGTGTTGAAAATGTAACTTATATTTAAAAAAATGGAATAATGTATTTTATGTGTCTGTATTATAAAGCAGCACCATCATTTATTGATATACACATCTCAAATACGTTCTTTTGAATTGAACTGAAATGAATTAACTATTGAGCTAAATTAAAACTATCATGAGGTAACATTGGAAATATTATTTTAAATTATTGAATTAAATTCATTTTACTCAAGTAATTAAATAAGTTTATGAATTTGTAAGTCCAAATGAATATATTATTTTAATCTTTTATGCAATTGCTAAGCGGTTATACATAAACTAATATAAAAGATATTATTTGAATTCATTTGATAAATGATAGATTTTTTTAGTAAGCAATCATATTTACCTCAAATTAAGTGTACTAGAATTATGAAAGCAAATTATACGAAATTTTTTTTTTATATTTTAATAAACTAAGATTTCATATAATTTTTTAAAGAAATGAACGCCTGAAAATTACTTAGAAATACTTTCAAAACAATTTTCTTAGTTTGTGTAATATCCGGGAGCATTTTTATCTCACATCTTTAATAAAAAAAATTTCCTTATTATAGTGTAGTAAAACTTATAGCCTCAATAAAATTAAACTGGAGTTCAGTAAGTTCTAATATTTTATTCTTACTGGATTTTTTTGTTTTAATTATAAATATTTATATTCATTTCAAACTAAATTTACCAGAGCTGCAAATTTAAACTTACGCATTTAATAATTCTTTTTATTATCATAATTTATGTAACGCAATATATTTTACATGATTTAATCCATTCTGTTGTTTATAAACAAGATTATATTGAAATGTGAAATTTCCTTTACAGTATATTTCTTCTGAATAACTGATAGAATAACCTACTAAAAAAACAAAATATTTTAATTTTAACAAATGGAACAGCATAGAAGAGAAATAGTTATTTATAATAAATATATAAATCTCAAAAGCGCCTTGATCTATGCTGAAGATTAGGAATTAGCCAGTGCTGCCTAATCAGTACAATAAGAGATAAAAGATGACTCAGGGAAGTTTGATGAAAAGGACAACATTGTTTAACCCTTTAAATCTAAGTACTTCACATTCATAAAAAGTGCCTGATATTTACAGAACAAGATAAATTTTTAAAAGAAAACTTTTAATTTGTAATGGAGGAGTTCAGAAAATCAAATTTTGAAATAATAATTTTTCATATTATTAATTTATTATTAAAATGAACTGAAAAACCGATGCAAGCAATAGATCTTAAACTAAAATAAATATTTAACATATTTAATAATCACATATTTTAATAGTCTTAAATATACAGAAGGGATTATAAAAGTATTGAAAGTTTTAATTTTTCTGACAAATTATTTTAATTTAAATTCACATTACAAAACATGTATCAAATTTCATCTTGTAAGTTTTCAGGCAAGTTTACACTTAATAGTATGTAAGCGCATACAACATAATGTATGCAAGTGCTCATTTACAATTTGCACAATCGGTATACATACCTTTATTATTCCCAATGACCATATAAGAACCAGATGACCGACGGAAAATGTTTACATGAGTAAAAATGTTCTCTGTCGCATTTATTTTCAAATGCTAAGCTTTAATATGGTCACTTACCTAAGTTTTCATTTTTCAAAGATATGAAACTTCCAACAATACGATGATTATTTTTCTTTATAAGATTGTGATGATTATTTGCCTTTGTCATCATATCAATAACATGATGATTATTTATTTTTCTTAAAATTATAATTATTCAGTTTCCTGCATAGCATGATATAAAAATTTTAAAACAATAAAAATATTTACATAATACTATAAAGTATCCAGAATCAATAATGCCATAAACTCATATTACTCAATTTTGTAGTTTTTATATTTCTATCAGGAATATTAATTTTTTTCAAATTTAAGATCGGTTTTTTTTAATTTGCCAATTTATATATATTTTTAATGTATGCCAAATTCACTATTCAGTTTAAATATCCAACCCATATTTAGAACGTAATTTCAAATTAATGTTTGATTCTAGATACAATTGACTGTATTAAGTGCAGATAAATAAATTATAACAAAAACACAGGAATTAATATTTTGAATGTTTGTATGAACATAGGAGCTGCTAAATGTGCATTTGACAACATTTTTAATTTTTTTTTTTTTTTAATTTTGCAAAATGACATTTTTCTGTGCTCTTTCAATGAAGATTTAATTATAATGATATAAATGAGTATGCAAAAATAGATAAAATATCAAGGAAATTAGCTCTAATATATAAATAGAAATAAATTGTTTTAATTAAAGCAGTTCTGTCATTCGATTTTTTTAGCTATTCTAGAATAACTTCTGAAATAGAATGATAGATGAAGTCCAAAGTGCTGATCGTCTAGGTGGAAATCGAATTGAAGAAATGTAAGGACCGACAAATCTCTCATTCGTTTTATTTACAAAATGGTTGCTTTTGAATCTGAAATTGTTGGACTTTCGATTGTTAGTATTGGGGCTTATATATATATATATATATATATAATTTTTAAGAACCAATTGATCTCTGTTGATGATAACAATGTGTAGGGGGTTTTGCCCGTCGGTACCTCTGGCGAATTCGTGATGCACAATTTTGACCCTCTTTCATATTTTCTTGAATTTTTTTTCCCATTTTTTTTAAACTTCTGAGGTCAGGGCCCGGATAGCAGTTTAGTCACGTTGTGGGCGGCCTTCAAAGCATCTGAAACTTCCATGCCGCGGACTTGTCGCTGCTGTATTCGAGGCAATCGGTACTTCCTGGCGGGGGTAGGCTGCCGTTAATGGGGGGAGTCCGGGAACTGAGGGTCTGATGCGCCGCCGAGGAAGCGAGGCCACCCATGTGCGTCCCCGTCATTGCAGGGGCACCCATTTGGGGCGAAGTCATCGTCGTGACGGGCATCGGTGGTGGCAAGTAGTCCATGTTCATATTGCCGTAATGGTAGGAAGTAGGGCCGTAAGACTGCGAGTAGCAGCTAGGCGGTGTGTTAGCGGCCATTTGATAAGAGCGTTGCATACAGCTATTAGCCCCCATCAGCTCTGCCGCGACCGGACTGATGGTGGCCGGACTCCATATGCTGCTGGAATTGGTATTGGAGGTCACTGGAGGACCTCCAGCCGACGACGAAGTGGAGGATGAGTGAGGTGGTGGCAAAGATGGGGGCTTGTAAGGGGATTCGCCCCTGGAAGAGGGCGGTGTTGACGACGAAGGAGGACTCTTTGCTTTCTTGGGTCGACTTTTGCTGCTGCCTCCATTTTGTTGCTGTTGTTGCTGCCGGCATTTAGCTCGACGATTTTTGAACCACACCTAAAAGCATAAAAATCAAGGAATTAAATATATTTCACCGGTGAAAAATATAAAAACATTCATAATTTCATAATTACATAAGTGCTTCAAAATTTACCTTTTTGTAAGTTCTTAAAATTAAATTACTTCTTTATATTTTTTTACCCTGAAAACCATTGAATCGATCCTCAAAGCTAAGAAAATAAATAAGTTTGAAGAGCTAATATTGTAAAAATTAATAACAAACCTTTTTATCTCTCCGGTGACATCAGACTGTTTAATGTGTCAAATTACTTACCTTGAAGTTGATAATGGACTCTTCAAACGTAAATAGAATAATGAAAAGTAAATAGTTATAAAAAGAAAAAAAATTTGATAAATTTCAGAAACATTTCCAAAAAACAAAAGTTGAACGATAAAACTAGTAAAGGATAGTTGTTCTTAAAACATTGATTAATTAAAAAAATTATGCTGATCATAAAATATCATTGAAGATTACTATGAAAGAGCATTCGAAATGTAAATTTTTAAGCATATTCTTTATATTAGCACTTCTTTATTCTATCAATACAAATGTGATTAGAAGGTGATTGTCTAATAAAATTTATAATTCGAACATTTTTATATAATTGTGAGATTAAATGTTCCGGCTTATGAATTAAAATTGGTAAAAATGTGATTATCGATATAAAAAAACTATAACTGTTTCAAATATATTTATTCCCTTAAAATCAGATAGTATTAAATTTTACATTGTTTGATATTTTCTTTTTCAGAATGTTATAGGCTTCCTAGTCTCGTCCATTTCGTAATATGCCATATTCTTCTGTTTTGAAAAACGTTTCTTTTTATCATAGATAAATACTCAAAAGTATTAAAACATAATATAAAATTTACAATTAAAATAAATTTACATTTTGAATCAATTGTTTTAAAGAACTATAAAAATAACATGAATATTAAATCTCCTTTTCATGTTTAATATACGAATTTAAATCAGAAAAACGTATTGCTATCAGGATATTCTACTCATCGAAATTTTTCTAAAATTTAATATCATATTTAAAGTTCCTGTTTGTTATACTGACCTGAACTCTGGATTCAGGCAAGTTGATCTTGACAGCTACTTCTTCCCGCATAAAAATATCCGGGTAGCGAGTTTTGCTGAAGAGAGATTCCAGGACATCCAGCTGAGCCCTTGTAAAAGTTGTCCGTTCCCTCCTTTGTTTTCTAGGAGGTGGCGCAGGTGCTACAAACAAAATAAAATGTTTATGTTAACAATGCATCTGAGAGATCATACTTTAAATAGTCAGAAATAAGCCACAGACTGTTTTTGTAAGTATCTAAAAAATAATCAGTTTTTTATGTAGGTGATAAGTATAACTATTTAACTTTAACAATGCAAAGTAAACATTACTGCATTCGACGAATATATTTTAGCAGCAAGCTATGAAAAACTATTAACCAGAGCTACTGTGCATCAACTATAGGCTAAGAGTTCTTCTGGAATTTCAGTATGTTTCCTAAATTGCTTACTAGTTAAAATAGATTTAATTCCTCTATTGGAGTCGATAGCTGGTGCAAAGAATCTTTAGAATTCATTCCTGATGTTAAAATGCAAACAGTTAAAATCATAGCAACTTATTCAAAGAATTTAGAATAAGCAAGAAACACTTCACGAAAAAGAAAATTCGCTCTGAAATATTGCCAAAGTGGAAAAAAGTCTTGGAAAACCTGAAACGGATCTAATTCAGAGCTCTCGTCTACTATCTGAACCTACGATTCAAGAAAGTATTTAACCTCTCGGCCTCTGCAGAAGAAGAGCCACAGAGTGGCGTATTGAGGGATTATATCATCTAAATACTATAAGACCACATGAAAAAGTACGTGAAAAAATAAAAAAGGAACTGACTCGAACAAAAAGGAAAAGCATATCCCCCCTGCCATAGGTGTCTCAAAAGAAAGAAAACTTTGGAAGTAAAAAAAAGTTTCTCTAAAAAAGGTGAGGAGGAATGCTAGAGTAAATGTGTTGCTAATCCGGTAATGACCCCGAAAATGAAGTACGAGGTCCAAAAGTTAAGGGAAGCATGAGGGGTGCAGTTCTTCATTATATACCTAAAAAGACGCCGTTCGTCTTGTAAGCTGACAACAAGACTTTGAATGCTGAAAGTTTCTTTACTGTAAGCGACACATTTGGCTTACATGAGCCTAAAATTTCAGTCAACTGGGTTAATGTTCGCTAAATAGAGAAAACTTCTTTCAGATCATATGAATATTCATTAATAGATTATTTAAAATTAGAAGAAAACAAAAATGTCAACTATGCTGCAGTGAAAAAGAAATTGAATTGACAAATTATGTATAGTAATCATTTCTATTTTGGCTTTGAAGCATTTATTTATGTAGACTTTTGAATCATTACAGTTTAATAAACATGTTTCCTTTCGATATTTCTCACAACTTCATCACTCGTGTTCAACTTTACTTTTCATCACTTGAAATGTTCTTAAAACTGTTTCACAGAGTAAGAAAAAATTGAGATAAAATAAAAATCGCAATAAATACATATAATAAATCAGGACAACTTTTCCAGATTATAAAGGATATACCTATCGAATAACTGAAGAAAAATTGCTAAATTTTCTCTTTCCTAGAAAGTATTTAACTAGGACCTAACATACAATTAAACAAAAATAAATTTTCGAGTTTATTATCATGCAAAGCAAGCAATTTGAAAGTAAAATTTTGTATAATTCATTTTACTTAGTGACATATTCAACGTAATAAAAAATAAATATCTGTTTAAATACTTCTCATTTATTTAATGTTATCTCCCTTGTTTGTATTTAATGCTAGTAATTAAAATTTAAAAATGAATTTAGTGACTTATTTGGGATATTAAGATTTTTGTGCATAATTTGCAATATTTGAAAAGAATAAATAAGTCAAAGTGAGAAAGGAATACAAAACCAAATTTTCGTTAATATTGATCATTATGAACATTCAATTTTGGAAATGTTCTCTTCATTGAAATTTATAATTTTATGCTCAAAACTAAATAAGTCTAAACTGTTGAGAAAAAATGAAAAAAGAAAAGTTAACTCGAGAAGGCTAAATAAATTTTGAAAAATTTATATGAATTTTTAAAGAAGTATTTTAAATTTTATTTAGAAACAAACAGTGGTTTTTAGACTCATACTATCTTTCTCAACTATAAAAATTATTATCCAATTAGACATTTTGATTTGTCAAACTGAGTATTTAGAAGTAAGAATTAAATGTTCTCCCTGTCAATGTTTTTTGCCCATAAAAAGGTATTCTAAATTAAGATTATTCCTTCACTTTATCATTTGGAAAATAAAATAAAGCAAAGGGATTTGAAAAAAATGACGCTTTTATATTAATTTTTATAAATAGGAAAGCTCTTTTAAGAATATCCTTTGTTAATTTTCTGATACCATGGTCATCCATTTAAAGTAACTTTAGATTTTTATGTGCAATATAAACTCATATTATTGTTCCAAAAAAAAAATATAAGTTGTATTTCATAAAAAATTGCATGAGTTTTTTTAACCATTCTATGAAATCTAATAAGATTCACATAAGAAAATACTTTATAACAAATTATCCAAAATGTTATTCTGTAACAAAAATAGTTATTAAATAACTTTTATACGTACCCAATTTAAGCATTTAAATGAATACTTTAAGATATTTTGAGTCTCATGGATATCCAAATGGTTATATTCCTTATATTTATCCCTAATCATTATTTTGAGTGTTTGTTTCTATACTAATTTCTTTATTAATAGAAGAATTTAATTAATTTAAAAAAAATTACATCCAAAATTCAGAATATTTTTGTTTGACGTCTGCGGAATATATGGGCGAAAATTATAAACATTTTGAGATTATTTTGTTTTAAATGAAGCAATTTAATTCAAGGATAAGAATAATTTTATAAAAAATAAGAAAAGCATAAAAAAAATCAGTTTGACCAGTTGCATGTTTAATCAGTTGAATCTATCCTCAATTTAGGAATCATTTATTGAACTTCTCGAATCAATACGTTTACAGGGAATGGAGTGTGTATTTACACGTGGTGTCGCTATCATTTCAAGGATGTTCGGAAAAAGAGAGGGGGACATGGAAGATTCCGACGTCCGGCACGAGGGTCACCGGTTGCTAAGCAACGCCATCCAAAGTCCCGTGCAAAGGAGGTTCGAGAAAGGCGATGGTCTGTCAATAAAAGCAAGCGCAGAAATCGATGAGGAAATTTTGAGGTTACTTCCCTTCCAATGTTGGCTTCGCTGCAATGCGGAGCACATTCCCCATCCATTGGAGCGGCCCCAAAGAAAAAGAAGATCAGGGATTGAGTAGAAGAATTCGGAAACGGACTGCTGGAATTAACCCCCATAGGGGGAGGAAGCAGGCCACGTAATCCCACTTTACCCTTTTCTGAATAGGGGCTTAATACGCCTGCAGCTGAGTGCGAAATTAACTCTCACTTAAGGGAGGTAACTTATTTTCGCGTCACATCTAAATATTTGTTAAAAAGAATTTTTAAGTAGAATGGAATAGTTCTTTTTTAGAACACAAATAAACTCCCTCGATTAGCTTGAACCTACTGAATTTTGTTACCAAGAAATTACGAAAGCACTTATTAAATTGTATCATACTTTTAGAAAAAATGTCTTTTAGGACAATATGTATGCACATTTTTTTTAAACATATTACTATTTGTTGCGGAAGTAGTTTGAATTTTAAGTACGCAATATAAGTCTTAAAATTAAAAAAGCAAGAATTTTATCGATATTATGAATATTCTAAATAAACTCAAAAGAACTGAAGAAGTAAATTACTGCATACAATTTTTTTTGTCTTAAATTTGATAATATAAATAAAATTGTCTTTCATAAACTTTTCTGGCATTCTTAAATTAGATTAGGAGCTTACAAAATAGTTGAACACCACACATTAAAATAAAGAATTACACAAGCAGTTTTATTTAACTTCTCAAGTGCTTATCATTTGTACTGATATTTTTTAGAAAAAAAGTATTAACAACAAATTTGCTTTAATAAAGAATTATAATTCTGAAAATACTTTACTTTTTATTTTATTTTTACAACAATATCATTTGGTTTAGTTAACATCTTATTGCAAAATAAAATATGACAAATTTTATTTAAATTAAGCTTTTGTAGATTTGAGATTTTTATGACTGAAAAATGTTTTAAGTATGTGAAAGTGACTGAAAAAGATGTACCTCAAAGTACACTTCAGTTCAGCTATCAAACAAATAAATTTTAAGTTATTTTTTTTATAAGTATTTGATATAACACGATAAACATCATAATGTAGCACATATTATTTAATGTGTTTAAGGTATATTTTCATTGAATTAAATTGGGTAAAAATATACTTTAGAAACTTAAAAATTTGATGCGTATTTTTAAAATAATACGAAACTAAATTAACAAGATTATAAAAAAATTAAATTATTCGCGACATATAATATATATATATAATTAATAAATGTTTCGAATATTATTTAAAATCTTATTTAAATGCTCTTTTTCTAAATAATTTTGATTACAATTTGGGACTTTATAAAAAAAAGCTATTTTTTAAAAAGAAATTAAATAGTTATTTCTCTTTTATCATTTGTAATAATTTTCTGTTAATTATACTTATACTTGTTAATTATACTTCTGTTAACTATACTATATTAAAATCTTATTTAAAAACAAATGTTGATTTTAAATGACTTAATTATTCTAAAAAACATAGCTTTTCTCATCATTCGGAAAAGTACTTTTCTTTCTTTAACTAGATTTCGCAATGAATTCATCAGTTTTATTCTAATATTTTTTCATTCATCTAAATTTTATTCAATAGTTTATTTCAAGATCGATAGCGTATATCAAAATATTTAAACTAGTTTCAATTTACAATTGTATTCAAAAATAATTTTTTATAAGTAATTACATTTTGGAATTTGCACCTTTTTTTTACGTAGCTTGTTTTACATTATTTTCATTGCCAGACTTCTTATCCTATTTTACTATTATGTTATAATTTTCACCTGTGATCCAAAAATGTTCTTTCATTGTCATCATAAAAAAGTTTTTGTTTAGTTTCATTCTAAGCACATCTAGTATTACTTAGAAAAGCAGTTCATTCGGCGACCTCATGTAAAATGTTTTTCTTTAGAACTCGATGAGGGAAACTTTCATAGGATTTCTTCCTTAAAATCCCTCTTAGTCTGTTTGCAGCAAGTCCTGCGATTGCTTTAAGTCCTAAATCCACTTCATCTTGAGTCGTTGCATTTTAGGACAGATTACGTATCCCTTTTGTAGACAAGTTAAGATCTTTTTTTTCTTAAAAGAACCATTCAAGAGCATGACTTAAGTCTGCAGATTATTCCATGTATGAAGAGTCTAAGGCAAGCTTTCCAATGTAACAAGCCATGGTGGTAAATCCGTCAACAAGTCGCTCCACAAAGTCAAAGTCATTTGAGCTTCGGAAGATTCACACGTGTTGTTGATAAAAACCTCCAAATACAATCTACTTTTGATTCAAAAACGTGAATTTAATGAAATATTTATTGATTTATGATTCAGGAAAAGTAGATAAAGACTTGTATCCCGGGATTTTGTTAAAAATAAGACATAAATGTTTCAGTGCATTTATGTTTAGTTTAACTGTCCTCAGATATGTCTTAGAGGGAATCCTATTCTTGAATTCCTTTCCATTATATTATCTTTTTAAGTAACGTAAGTTTATTACTTTGTCGAATAATATTCACTGTATCTTAACGTTTATTTCCTTCAATTCAAGCTATTCTAAACATACCTATTTTAAAGTGAATAAATACTTTTAAACTACTTCACACAAATTGTTTTATTTTCTGCATCTATAGTTGTTTTTGCTGATATTTATAAGACTGATCTAATTCCATTAATGTTTCAAGATTAAAGCTTCAAACTTATCAAAGTCAAACGAACTTAGCTTATGGAAAAAGATTAACTACTTTCGTTATAGTGCAAAAATATATAATGCATTCATATGTAAATGGATTAACCATTTTCAAGATTTCTCTTTGAATGCTGAAAAGTAGAACTTGCTGTGATAATGTATGAAATAGTTCTAAATATTTTATGACATAATTTGTTTCGAAATTAAAAGAAATTTTCAACTAATAATAAAATAAATGATATTATTTGTGGTCAATTTTGTGTCAAGGGTTCTTTCCCACAGTATTTTTAAGCAAATAATTTGTGAAATATTTGTTTAAAAATACTGCGGATAATATGACTTAATCATCTTATGATTTAAAAATTACTGTTAATATATTTTATTAATTTGATGAAAACGAGGGATTATGTATATATATATATATATATATATATATATATATATATATATATATACATGTGTGTGTGTGTGGAGAGAGAGAGTGTTTGTGTGTTACTGTATTAAAAAAAAGAAATATTTAAACAGAAGTTAGTGTAATATTAATTTATTCCTAATTTCTCAAACTTTTAATAAATTACAAAAATATAAGTGGGAAAGGAATTTTAAAATGTATAACTGCAACACTATACTAAATATTAATTGTGATTAATAAGAATGGTTATAAAATGAATTAAAAATTTTCATTTCATTCCTATTTAATAAGAAATGAATTCACTAGAAAATAAAGAATTTAAATCTCACATTTCAAAAATGTTATATTTTTACGTCTTATAAGAGCTTTCTTTCTGCTTCACTGAAGCAATACTTATTAAAATACTTCATTGGATCCAAGGAAAACATTTAAAATGAAGTGGTTCCAAAATATGGATAAAATAAAAACTCATTCAGGGTTTAGATACATCCTTTCTCGTTAAATTAATCTTTATTTTTAGCATTTTGTCTCACTCCAAGAGTAAAGAATTAAAGGAAAATCTCTCAATTTCTAGACTTAGATTAATACATTCTGAGTCAAAAATTTCATTTATTTCAACAGCGTTTTAGTCTTTTAAATCAAATGTTAACTTTAGGCGCATTATTATCAAGAACATTGGAGAGGAAAAAGTATTTTTAATCTTCTTATTTCTACGCCCTAGTCTTTCAAAATAATAAAAATTAACCTAGGCGCACACTTAAATCCTATATATATATTCATAATATTAGGATTCTGAAAATTTGTTTTCTGACGATTAAAATTTTCATTCGAAGCTTTTAATGTAGATTTTCACACGTTGTTTTTAAGAAATTGAAGACAAATATCATACATTGCTTTTATCGTTACATCTTGAGACGAAGGTATGAATGTAGTATTAAGTACACATAATCGAACCCCCAGTGAAATTTCATTCGTTTCATTCAGAATCCGATTTAAAATAATTTAAAAATATTCTTATATACATTTATAAAAAAATATAAGCCAAAACATAAACTAAGCTTTTGTACTAAGCTACTTAAAAGGCTATCTTCCTATTAAACGGAATAATTGCAGATTAATAAGTATAAAGAAACAATTAAGATTTTAATAGTAAATAAATTCATTATCAAATAATGATAATTTTTTCTCAAATTTCTATTTAAGCAGCAATGTATTTATCCAGTTAAGCAAGAACGCATTGTTTATCTGATTTAATATTCCAGCACTTGAGTTATAACAAATTTTTCTTAAAAGAAAAATTTAAGTCTAGTAATTATTTAATAATTAAGTACTAATAAGGTAAAAGCTTAAAAGGAATCAATTTAAAATAAATTTTAGTTTTATGAATCTAATAAGTAGAAAAATATGTGTTATAAGTGTTATTAATACTTTTATTAGTGGTTGCTTCATCAGGAAGATTATTTTAATTATAAGTGCTTATAACATCTATCCTAAAATTAAGTGGAAGTAAAAGAAATTTATATTAAACCAAAAAAAAAAATTGTAATTCAATATCGATAGAATTATATAACATTAATAAATAGTAGAAATTACTAAGTTTTATTACACAACAATATTAATTTTTCATTTTAACGATATTCATAATTGTAATTAATTTAACTAATAATTTTATGAATAATGTTAAATAATATGTTTTTTACTATATCTCGTTTTACAATAATTAGTAATAATTAAGTTTTGAATTTAATAGTATAAAACATGGTGACATAAAATTTACAGATTTCAATGATTGGTGTGCAAATTTAAAAATAAAATTTCAGTTAAAAAATGTAGATTGAAGGAATCATTTATTATAAATAAGTTTGTTGGAATTTTTCTTATTTAAGTTAAATATTAAGTGGAATATATATTTTTGTAAATTGGCCTTAAAATTACACGTTACTTGTTTGTTTTTATTTGTGGAATAAATTCTAGAATTATTTTTCCATGCATGATTGTGAAGCAGATTATTTATGTAAACAATGGAATATTTCGTAACAGAACTATTTAAAATATCTAAAATTTATTTCTTTTATATGCTCATTTTTCTTGAGTACACTCATTCATTTTGCACTTTTATGATTGCACACCAATTATAGAAAAAATATTTTCTAATGCTAAATAGGCTCCATATTTAGGAACAAATATCTCATAGTTTACATTCACTAGAGTGTTTAGTAATTCATTTTAATTTCATTCCGGTTTTTGTTATTTGCAAATTTGTGTGGATCTTCACTATTTATATTTTTGGAAACGTTTCAGAATATTTTGTTTATTTTTATAAGCACTGTGATAAAAAGATTTCCAAATGACGTTAATTAAGTGAATTAAAATTGCTGAATTTTCTTGGAAGCTGTGTTCATGTTGAACTAATAAAAAATAATTGATGCAGTGTTCTCATTATTTATGTTATTGTATTTTTTCTTTAAATTTTTTTCCATAATATTTATTCATTTTTACTAGAGTGACTGTCATTCGGAAAAACAATAACTCTTAATATAAGCAGTAAATATAAACAATAAATGTTACATGTTATTGTTTACATAGCTTAAACGTGGCCACATGTTCTTCAATATGTTTAGTCCTGAGTTCAATTCCAGATGCTATTGAACAGTGAGACATGGACTCTGCTTCTTGCATGCATGTTTATCGTGGTGGGTACCTTAGAATTTTTGAACCACAGATCTTTCACAAGTTGAGAAATGGTTTATTGTGTTTATACCCGTTTCGCAGATCTTCTATTTCGAAGGCAGCAAAACTCTCACTGGTTTCTCAACAGCAGCCATTAAAGGTTTCAAAAATTTGGAATGAGAACCCAGTGTCAATATCCATTAGGTACTACTTGGTTCGAATAAGTTTTCCGTAAAAATTTGTTCATCATCGTTTCTGACGAATTGTTCATAAAAAAATTCAGTTGTGTTTCAAGTAACAAAACTCGCCAACCAAGGCTCCTCCCATCATATTTTAGCGTGTACCATTCTCTGGGAATTGCAGGAAATTATACCTTTCATACAATTGCACTTATTCATATAGTTATAAACATGGCTTAATTTTCTTTTATAAAAATGAATAAGTATATGAATAAAATAAATATATAAATAAGTTATACGAATTTAAGATGCTACTGCAGAAATCTTACAAGCTGGTAGAAAAATTTCTTGGTATATAAAAATATTTAAATTTTCCTTACAAAAACACTACTTTCAGAAAGCAAATATTTTTAAAATAATTATTTTTTTATTTAAACATTTAAACATTAAGACATTTTGACAGGTCATGCTCATCCAATAAAACTAATTGAGAGTCTTAACTAATTTATAATTTCTATTAGAAAAGTTAGACTTTTTAATATTTATCGTTATTATTCAATGATCAGGAAAATCATTAATTTGATCATTGAATTATCAAATTAATGAGTACAAATTTGTAAATTATTCTGGTTAAAGAGTGTTCCCGCCATATGTACTTAAAATATTAATAGTGTGATTTAGGTAATATTTTTATTATTAATTACAGTTTTGAACAATAGTTATAGTAAAAAATAAAAAGTGATTAATCATATTTGTTGCCAAATTGAACAAAATCAGCAGGTTATTGAAAAATTTTAGATATATATATAATGAGTAATTTTTCAACACCAGAATAATAAGATTTTTTTACGTGACAAATCCTTTGTTGTAAATCAATAGAACTTAACTCCCACTGTTTTGAAAAATGTGTGTTACTCTTATTTTCTTCAATTTCTTTCCCATCTCTGAAGAATCTATTCTTTTAACTCTACCATCCTATAAAAAAACTTCCGCGTGAATAATTTGTACATCATTTATGTTAATATCCCAGCTGTTTGTGAATTTAAATGAATATGTATGGTGTGTGATTCCACACCTAGTACGGACCAACTCAAATGTACTCAATGGAAATGAATTACCTCCTTTTCCCCCATCAACTACTTATCAACAATCCAATGAGATGATTTCATTGTAGGCACCCTTCTACCAACGGTCATAGATTCTCACTATAAATGATTGCAATACTATAGCAGGATTAAAATGGAACAGCTTGCGTGGATTACATTAACCTTTTTAACAAAAAGGCTGGGAGAGAACGCTTTTTCTCAGCCATCCTCCGTGATTATTTTAAAATTAGTCCTCTTGAGAACACGAACCGTTTTAGTAATGAACTCAAAATCAAGTTATAATCCTAATGGTGTGTGATTCTATACAAACAAGTCTATAGTTTAATAACATAGTGGCAACCAATGAAAGAGCAAAAGATAAGCACTGTGTAGCATCAAAATAAGCCATTATTCTTAAGTGTTGATTTCTCTTTTCTTGATTTCAAAAACATTTGATTAGAGTTTTAACAAATTTTGAAACTGTACTTCAGTAAGTTTTTCTTAGTCTAACAAAATATACTGGTATCAAATATGTGAAAAACTTTATGAATCATCTTAAAATAAAATAGCTTGAATTATCTATTCATTATCCAAATATTTAGAATAACCCATTCAATATTGTGTAAACAAAGTGTATTTTCAGAAACATTTCAACATTATAGATTTTTTACTGATACACTTTTTAATATCTCCGTCAAAATAATGCAGTTGATCCATGAGACAAGAACTTTTTTAAGATTGTTATTTTTATATTATTTGCTCTACCTAAATATTCTTTCCGAAATCTATCTATCTATCTATTATATATATATATATATATATATATATATATATAAAATGGAACAGTGTGTGTGTTTGTGTGTGTGTAGAATAATAGTAGTCACTTATAGCTGTAGCTTAAGCAGTTAAAAAAAAATATATAAGATCACACACACACATATTTGTTTTTTTCTTTTTTTTTTTTTTTTTTTTTTTTTTTTTTTTTTTTTTTTGTTTTACATTTGACTGATGATACATACACTTTTTGCAAATATATCAATGAAACGTTTATGAAAAATATTATCGTCAGCAAAAAACTTTTTCTTTTATTCAATCAGTTTATTGAGAGAGAATTCAGGAAAGAAATTCTAAATAATCTAAAAATGTATTTGAAGACTCTATAAAACTGATCATGACATTCATATCAATGTTATACACGTATGTATGAAATCGTAACTATTAAAATTTGCTTTTATCAAGCATGTATTATTAAATTAAGAGCATTTAGTTGATTATATTACTAAAAAGAATACTATCAGAATGATATTTGAATTTCTTAAGAATTCCTGAACTCAATATTTCACTAAAAATAAAAAGTTGTATACTGAGGAGCAGAATACAAATCCTGCAATGAATGTTATGCAAGATAAGCATCTCAAAATAAAAAGATGGAACTTAAATATCAAGTTCAAATTCTGAAAAAGCACTTAATTTGGTAATGATTCAATTTTTGTATTAATTTATGTACATGTATACAATTATAGTATTATATATGATTATTCATATCTTGCTGAAATCCTCTGGTTCATCTGATAATCCGGAAATATATTAGAAAAGTGACAAAATATTGTGTAGTGTTTTTAATCAAGAGCAAATGACAATAACACTATAAATTTTTCGTCTTATGCCATTTTCTCGAGGATTTTTTTGAACAATAATTAATGAAAATAGCTAAAAGAGGAAAAATAATTGAAAAATAAATTATATCAATTAATTTGGCATTGCTCATGATATTGTATAAAAATTTTAATATGTTGATCGAGTGAAATCTATTAAGATTATTCCTTGTTATGAAGCTAGAAAGAAATATTTAACACAAAAGCAGTCTGAATCATCTCACGCCTAGTTAAAAAAAAAAAAAAAAAAAAAAAAAAAAAAAGAGGGCATTGCCTCTAATGGAGAGATTTCGTCATCTTTAGCAATCAGCTATTTTGGTTTTTATATTCAAATGTCTATAATCGATCTTTATTTATTTAGAAATTAACACAGGAAAATCTTAGAGTATTATCTCATGTGAGAAAATTTATGTAATGATTTTAGATAAAAGTCATTTCCTTCAGGATGAAATGATTTTAAATATCATTTCATTCGAAATGAAATGAGCGTGATATACTAACTTAACATTGTTCTAAAAATAACTTTTCTGGTATAGTAATCTGAGCTAGATTTATAATAAAGGATTGCATAGAGTTTTGTAAAACTGTATTATTATGAGCAAAAGCACCGATTAAAAGTAAATTATTAAGTCACAGGTTTGCTTACTTCTCCAAGTTTTTAATTAAACATTTATGGATATGAAAGAAACATTTAATTAAACTGTTAAGAAAATGAAATGTAAAATTGATTGAGTTTTAGAAAGTGGTAATACATATTTTTGAATAGAATGGCCTTCATGTTTTCCAGATCTTAATGAATTTTAAATAAATTTAATCTATTTTCCGAAGAGGAATTATAAATCAAAATACTTTTTAAGTAGGGTTTCAATCAAAAACAATATCAATCTATTCTCTGGCCTTCTGAGCTCTTGACTGAGAACTACATTGCAATTAAAAGCAGGCCTATTTAATATTACGTTACATCTCCGCTCAATTATTTCCCTTTCTGACATAAAGATCATGGATTCAAGAGAATTTTCTATTTAAAATGTTTAAATCTTTTTTTACTTATTTTTTAATTTTAAAAAAGTTTTATTTTATTTTATTTTATGTTTCAAATAATAAATATTTATTTAGGATATGTATTACTATTTGAATGTAGTATTCATATTATGATGTAAAATATAATACATAAATAAATTTCTGTCTCATCCATGCTTTTTACATAATTTTTATTTTTTATATAAAATCATATTTGCCTCATTTCCATTTTATTTTGAACCAATGAACAGTATAGATGATTAGTACAGATTATATACAGTGTTAATAATGTTGATAAATCATGCATTCATATTTCCTAAGTTTTATATATTGCTTAAATTTAACTGTCTTCAAAATATTAAATATCTTTTATAAATTAAATTTCAATTAATAATATAATAAGGCTTTTAAGCTCGCCTCTCTCTTAATTTTTCTTCTGTGAAAAATTGATTTTCCAACCTTAATTTCAGAAATAACTCATTAAAGAAACCCATATAACATTCCTTTTTTTTCTATGCGAAATTTATTGCATTTGTTTATAACAGATTGCACAAAAGAATATTGAAGTTATATTATCTTGTAGTATCCTATAATAATTACATAACTCCAGTTGTTCTTTAAAATTTTTCTTTTATGAAACAAACTTTAATTTTTTAAACTAAAAGAAATTAGAATATTTAAGTATTTGATTTTTGACAAAAATTAGTAAATTAAGAAAGTTTCAAAATTAATAAACAAATTATGAGCAGAGAACATGCATTACATTTTTTAGTTGAATCTTTTGACGAAAGTAAAAGTAATAAGAAAATAATTTTACAATTATGCATAGAAATTCCCTTCTTTATGTAAAAGAAGTCTAACTTTTCTTTCGCATTTAGTTATACTCAACATTTTATTAGGATACAATTCGAAAACGTTTATCCTAATATACTTAAGCAGCAATGGGAGAAAAAAGAATAAATATCGCTTATAATCTTACTCAATAATCATGTTTTATTTCAGAATGAGAACCCAAGTAATTTTCTTGAATTTACCTGAGAAACAGAAGAAAATCAATATTCACTATAGTAGAAGAATTGTTCACTTCTTAGAAAACTTTTAGATTGTTTAAAAAAACCCACTTGTTTCTTACTTCTCATTGAATAGAAAATATAAATTTTCAGCATGACTTTTATCAAATTTAAAGTTTCTTAAGCAGCTTTGGTATTATGAACGCTTTCACATGAACATGACTACAAAATCAATTATTTTGATCGGTTTTACTGCATGATTCTGAAAAAATAAGTCTTTCGTCCATAGCGGACACATAGATTAAGGGTGAAAAACCACCCTGAAGCAAATTTTGGGTGGTATATTGTGTTACAGACGTCTGTTAAGTCTCGCGATGTGGTAGTTCTCTGCAAGAAGGCTGACTCAACAAGACATTCAGAACTTCTTGCAATGCTCAAGAAGGCTTTGTATACGAGAAACCCTTATGCAACTGGCTCTATGTGATAAACATTCCTACTCAGCCTCACTGCGTCTTTTAGAAAGTTTAAACTCATAAAGAGTATTTTTTTTCCAGGACTGAGCTCTTTTGGTGGTGAGGATTAAGCCCGCTGTCCAATCTGTCGGCAATCGGCTGCATAAAAGCACAAATAACTGGATTAGGGGAAGCCCAGCAGCCGATATGTGCAGGTGTGGTATCCTATGAAAGCATTCTGCCTCGTCTTTAAATCCCCTTTTTCTCTGGTTTTTACATTTTCCCCCTCTAGGTTCTTTAATCTCCATCCCTTTGTGCAAAGTCCACGCGTTCTAATCCTCTAGGCCTGCATGGTTCCCCCCAACATTATAGGACGCTGCAGAATGAAGAGAGTTATTAATAACATCTCCAAAAGATTAAGCCTATCTGTGTTCCGCGGTCACTGTGACCTGGGGGTCGACCCTCAATACCGATTGATTATTTTTTATTTTATTTGAATACCATTTACAATAGGGTAGAACACAATTGTTCACTATCGATGACTTCGTTCTACTATACGCATAGTCAAATGACCATCCGAAACATAAAAAGGGGATTAACAGCAGATTTTTGTATTTGTTTTCTTTCTTGACATTCCTATCAAATTTAACATCCCTTTAGCCGTAACCACTTTATATGGCGAGAAATTGCATGCATTCTTATTTTTTTCTAGGAGGAACTTTATTTATGACAATATCAGTTGTTTACTTACTTTGACAGCGAATAAAAGAAATAAGCAATGGAAAAAGGGAATTGTGAAGTTTTTTCTTTGGATTAGAATTTGTGTTACATTTAATACATCAGTAAATAAAATTGAATTCTTAATTTTTTTAAATGAAGTCTTACAGTTTATTTCTAAAGAGAATTATTTTAATAAAACTGAAAAAAAATCTATAACATCATTTCTCTAAAATAATTGTTGATTATTTAAATAATGTAACTAGCTATATTTAGAAATCCTGTAAATATAATGACATCATGTTTTTTTTTTTTTTTTTTTTTTTTTTTTAAATGATATTTTACCGAAAACATTCATATTAAGACATAGAAACTGATTACATTATTTCAAATAAAATTTTTGTGTTTAAATTTGTAGAGAAGATCTAACTTGATTTATTTTTTCACACAATTATATAATACTTATCTTTAATAGTTAACAGAAAATGAACCTTTATTCTGTCCAAAAAATCAATTTTAAATAACTGTTGTATAATTAATAGCCTTTTAGCCATCGCAAGAAGAATCTTAAATTAGTTTTCAGAACGTTTAGAATTTCATTACGAATAGAAATTCATTACGAATTTAAATCAAATGGTCAAAATTCCAGTTTTACGAAATGAGACTATTTTAAGAGCATAATTACTTAAATTTCGCATGTGATAATTTGTTACTGTGAAACGTTTTACTAAATATATAATTCTTGTTTTAAAATTATACTTACATAAGTTAAATAGAGAAAAACTTTAATAAAAATTAATATAAATACTTACATACATTTAAGATTTACTTAAATTTTTGTAGGCTTGTGTTTATTATAATTTAGTAGTAATGACTTAACTTTATTTTAAAGCAATTTTTAAACATCACACCGCTTTTATAGTCAATTTAGTATAATTTAAAAATAAAACTGTATGCTAAAGCTTTGTAGAAAGTGATCTCTATGTTTTCTATAATATATTAAATACTACTTCAAAATAAACCTTTCTACAGAAAAGAAATGTTAAAAATACATGGATTGAGTAATGTGAATCATAATTTTAATGTTCTTACTCCATGTGAAATATTCTAATTTATTTTCCATTTTAAATGTCATAATAGGTTAAAGAAACCGTAATAATGATCATGTGCTTTTAAAATTATATTTAATCATTAAAATATTTTTTGAAGAACAAATATGCATAAAAGCTTTGATTTGTTAAAAAGTTTTGATGATCTGACTAGAAAGTTATAATACAAAATCCATTCTGATACTGTAGAAAACGCTAATTGTTTTATGGAGTAGTTTGAGAAAAATAATTTCACCACAAATAATTATTCCTTATAATCTGACATGCTTATACTGTCTTTGAAATACTGAAATGCTTTTAATTACTTAGATATATTAGAAGATAAATTTTTATAATATATTAGAAGATAAATTTTTAGTGAATTACATTTTTGTTATTTTCATAAAACATTATGACAGATAACAGTTCGCAATTTTCTTAGTATATTCATTTTCAAAATCAAATGCATTGAATTGTTTCTTTATTGATATATGAAATATACAAAAAAAAAAAAAAATTACAAATATTCACATTTAACGTCATGTTTTACTTTCACTGGATAGGGAAAAAAAATTCAGGGATATTTTTTAACACTTAAGAGGGTTCACCTCTAATCCTATACCATGACACCTTAAACTTAAGGCTTAGAAGCGTAATATGGAGATAATCCCTATTGGAATCGGATGATCTGGGATTACAGTCTGATTCCTCTCTTGAAACGTAAACATAAATTGATTTTTTAAAAAAAATTAAAGGTTTAAGCTTTTTATATTGACAAACGCTTACACGTATATTTAAGAAATTAACTGAATAGGAATTTTCACTATATATGTATAAAGTACATTTCTAAATTTGGAGTAGCGTAGAGTCAAAGTAAAAGCCTTTTATGTAAAATACATAAAAATTTACAACAAAGTACGAGGAATAAACAGAATTAAAAGAGAAAATTAAATTTCTAGTAGGCTAACTAAAAACTATTTGTGGCAAAAAAGTTCTAACACAGTATGAATGTATTAATATATTAATGATAATTAACTTTTAAGAAATATCTTAAAAAGCATTGCTTTACAAAAATTAAATTACTTAAACTTCAATATATTATATAAAGTAATATTCTTCCATTATTAACGGAAATTTTAAATTGCAGAAAATATTTTTTTATTTTCATAATTTTTTTTTTTTTTTTTTACTAAAACTTATACAAAATTATACATTTCAAATATAAATTGACTTGCTCATTAAATGACAGCAAAAATTAACATAGGCATTTTCTGTGGAAACAAAATAACGGGTTATCTGTGAATCTCAAAGGAAAATATATATATATATATATATATATATATATATATATATATATATATAATGTTCATTGAACCATTCCTTAAAAATCTTTTTTAAATTTTGATATATCACAAGAATAGTAAAACCACACATTATATTTTAAATAATTATTCACTCGAATAATTCTTTTTCTAATAAAAATTTGTACAAATTTTTTGTATTTTATCCGAATCCAAAATATAAAAGATATTGAAGTCTCTCATTTTTATTAATTCTTTCTAATAATACCTGCTTACAACTGTGCTTCAAAGTATAAATGAGATAATGTGCATATATTCCTGAAATCGCTCAATTTTTAAAAACTAGAATACAATGAAATGCTCTAAAATTACTGAATCGCGTAAAACATTTAAGAAAAATGGGGAAAGTTCTGTTAATGTCTCACGAAGAATATGTTTCACATTTAAACTTTGAAGGGAAGCTCATTTTATAATTTCTTTTAATAAAAAAGTAAATTCAGAAAAAGATGCTGGAATATTCAAAAGCTATTGCGATCATCCTAGAATAGTTACTATTCGTTAATATTTCGCTTGGAATAGGAAACATGAAAATATGATTTTTTGTGGCAGCAATTACAACATTTTTTAGTCAGTTATATAACACTCAACCTAAAACTACTCTAAAAATACTCTTAAAAACGATGTTGTGTCATTGGCAAGGTTGATACTGACATTTCCTATTAATGGTTTATTATAAAACCTTCGCGTGTGCGCCAAAACATATTTCTTTCAGTCAGCTGTCACATTTTGTTTTCTTCCGTTTCACATTTCTGAGCACGTAGTGATTCAGAGCGCTACCTCGAATAACTGAGGGATTGTTAAAGGGAGCGGTCATCACGTCATGGCATTCTGAGGCAGTGCTGTCGTCTCGTTACAACTGATTAATGAGTTCCAACGTCGTCTTTCGAAAGGTAATGACCGATAAAATAAATTTGAATCCCTGTATATATTATCTCCTTGATTTCGCCACATTTCACGTTGGAATATGAGAATTATTGCCCTGATAATTTGCTCAATGAATGACAAAAGCTTAATTGGCTTCGAAAATACTTCCCACTTGGCAAAGAAACTGCTAGGTTCACTGTCTAATTAAGGAATAGAAAATTTAAATCCTATTTAAGACAAATATATATATATATATATATATATATATATATATATATATATAT
>JAPDSC010064003.1:942275-977248 GCA_026290005.1 Latrodectus geometricus
ATATATATATATATATTTATATATATATATATATATATAAAGCATCAAGAGTTTAAATTTATATTTGATTGTGTGTCTGGTTCTTGGCGCATTTGACATAACTAGCAAAGATTTATCTGATGGCTATAAAAAGACGCCCCATTTGAATACTAAAGTTTTTGACAGTATTACTTTTTAGAAACTTGTCTGCACAACTTTCATACTGTAATATTTCAAAGTTAAACCACTAAGTTTCGTAACTATTCTCTCAATGTTATATTCTTCAACCTCTTGATTTGCCGATAGTTTGATGGTGAATTGTTTCAACGCAGTGAGTAGAAACGCAAACAATATATTTTAAAGTTTAATCCTCCTTAGTGGGTAAAAGCAATTTTCACTCAGAAGAAATATTCACTTTAGTTTACGATAATATCCTTGATTGAGTCTTGAAAAATTCTTTTATTTAGTTTTTGAAATGAGGACTATTTATACAGTCCCTAAAAATGTGATTCATCTGATGAAACATCACATTTCTTATCAGTCTGTGTTATTATGTTTTGTCTAACATACTTTTTTTCATAAACTTTCGTTTCTTTTCGATAAAATTAATTAAATTTTTCTCGTTGCTCAGTTAGTAAGACAAACTTTCTTTGTATGAGAAAGATATTATATTGTTATATTACTCTAACTGTTTTTTGTAATTAAGATGTAAGATATTCTTTGAACAAATAATCAAAGGAGTTTTTTGTTTAATCAATGTATGTCATGATTTAAGTCTTAAGGGATAAGTCTAGTTAGAGTAAGTTTCGAATTCCTTATTACTATGTAAATTAGTAAGTTTATGCATTGACTTGTAGTACATCATTTATTTTTATTTACATTACATATTAATCAAAATTAATCAAACTTTATTTAAAATTCTTCGTCATCATTTCAAAACAAATTCCATTTGCATATCAACTTTCTCTAATGAAAAAACTTTTAAATCTTTCATTGATATTCTTACTCATCAATTTCACACAAATTAAATAATTTTTAATAATTAGTAGTTACTTTTCTGTACTGAGATAAGTTAAAATATACTTTACAGATCGCTAATTATATTTTAATTTATTTAACTATAGAATTTAGTAAAACTGAACTTGTATTTAATATCTACTTCTATCCTCCATAATAATTCACTTAATACTACTACAAATCTTATTACTATAAATTTTTTAAATGTTTATTTATATTCATTTTAAACATTTTATAACATTTGCGATAGCATAATAAATTATTTCTAACACTCATTTATAAATAAATATCATTATGTAAAAAAAGTAATCAAATGAAATTATAATAAAATGCTTTTCTTTTAAATGTATCCCTTAATTTATTATAATATTTTTTTGCTGATATTAGTGTCTACATTGAAGAGCCATTAGTTTCACCTCAAAAGTTCATGTATCACTTTAAATTATGTATCTGGTTGAAATAGAGAGAAAAATTAATAATGAGTAATAAGCAAATCAAATCAGTATTTATATCGTTCTTTTCCTTCAAACAAGTCATCTACAGCTTTCCTCTAGGTATTTGTGTCACCTATATATGTATATCTCTAATAGATTAGTGTGATAGCTGTAGTGAAGTAAAAGAAGCTCTCAACCACAAACTTTTGAATTTTTCAGAACAAATTCCAGATCTGTTCTCACACAGAATTCGGTGCGTGTTTCTCCCTATGTTATTCCCCGTATCTCATTGTCCACCTTTAGATGGCAAATCTTGATACACACTTACAATGAACCTCAACGTTTCCGGTACACCTTCAAGTTCCGAAAAGCTTTTTCCCCACAATAAAGGTGACAGATTAAAAATATAGTCTGAAGAGATTGTTTTTTATGCTAAGCTTGCAACTTTTTTCCTCAAAAGTGAAACATTTTTTCCTTCTTCTCTTTATTGAACAGATAGATTTACTTGAAATAAATTTTTTTTCAAGCAAATATATTATGGACGTTTATTTGGCTGATTACTAATGTTTCTGAAAAGAAACTTTATCTTATTTGATGGTGATTAAAGATAATTTTCAATTTAAAAACTTTATGAATAAATAAATACAGTAAAAATATTTAACATAGCTGCTGTAAAATTGAAAGATAAAGTTTATTACAAATTTTTTATAATCTTATTTCCATACATATACTTACCTAGTTAAATCATTTTTTTTCTAAACTTTTAACATATATTCTTGTACAAAAATTAAAAGAATGTTTTTATCATGATTGAGAAAAACATATATACATTTAGAATTTTTTCACAATTATCTTTTTATGAGTATAATGCTCAGTTTTACGACTTTTAATATTTGTGATTAGCCTCTTCCTTTACATATTTCTGTACGTTATTGAAAATAGTGATTTTTTGCGTAATTTATTTCCTCTTCTAAGGAAATGTACCCTAGTTGAGTAAGGATATTTTGTAGGCACATGATTAATTAAATAGAAAATTAGCCACAAATAGAAAATGCTTTAGAAAAATTTACAGCCTTTTTCGGTCATTAACTTACTGCTTACTCTTTTTAAATTTTTGTAATACTTATCATCACATACCACTAAATTTTGGTACAATGTATTTACTTTATATTTTAAACTTTTTATGCATAAATCCTAATGCAAAATATTGATGCTGTTTGGGACTGATTTATTAAAAATCATAGCATACCTATGATATCATTTTAGCATTACATCTCAAGCTCAATGTATTATCTCAGAGCTTAGTTTTAGGTATATAAATTTAATTCAAAAACTTTCTTTTTAATTTCTGAAAATTTAAATATATACAAGAATTTACACTTAATTATTAAGAAAAGTCATCCTATAAATTTTTTTAAGTTTCAAAGTTGATCATTTTTTTTCTATCAAACATTACTAAGTTTTTCATAAAATAACTAAGAAATTATAATCAAAACCTATTTACTAAGCTATCTCTCTTTGCCTACTTAATAATGTATTAAAGGCTATTAATTCTAGTTTCTGGTGCCTTTTAACAAAGTATACAAAATATAATCTTACTGGTTTGAATGACCTTAATTTCTTATATCATGCTCAATACTGAATTATCCTTGAGGGTATGTATTCCTCAAACAGCTTTAAAAGTTTCTCTCAGATATTCATTAGAAGAATTCTTTCCTATAACCCTCTTCTTAGAAAATGATTGCATAAATACAAGAAACCGAAATAAGTAATCGAACTGAAGATAATGGCAACAGTTGACGAATGTGCTTGCCGAAACTGGAAGAGTCCATCCAAAGAGATTGAATTGATGGAGAGGAGAGTATCAATGGACCCGATTAAAACCAGGTGCTTTCCAACAAGCCAAGGCCGATCCTGCCACTCCTCTCTAGGGATTAACGGAGGAGGACCCCTGTGCAACGATCCTGTGTGTCGTTTTTCTCATAGAATTCTCTGTTTATGATATTCCCCTTTCTCACGCCACCTACCCAGGTGGAGAAGTCTCTGGAAATGTTTTTTTCTATTATTATTTCTCTTCGATTTTTGTAGAAGGGGGTGGGAATTAACGAAATGTTCCTTTTTTCCTTCTTCATTCAAATTAATGCAACCACAGCTGGCATTCATTCACTGCTGGAAAATATCGAGCATTAAATGGAGTTGGATCTGGCCCCGTAACTAGGCAGACGTTTCACTTCTTTCAGGCATATTTGTAAGAGTTAATCCGTACTAAAACTATCTCCGCCGAATTCCTTACCATTTGAAATTCTTTCCATAACTTTCTGGTGGAAGAACTAGCAGTTATTAAATATCCCTAGTCATAGATGATTAGAAATTCCTATGTTGTACAAGCTTCCATCGTTTGTCAAAGATCAAATAAGGTAAAAAACCTTACTGAGTTTTTGACTTACATATAACTAAGACTTATGTTATTGCAATAATCTATCCCATTTGTTAATTTTCTTTTTTAGAATTTAAACCTTAATTATTTTTCACTATAAGCTCTGAGTTCCCTACTCCCATCCTTAGTAAGAAAAGTATAAAAGAATTCATTTGTTTACTTCTTTCATTGATCCCCTTTAAAATATGGACATCAAAGCATTTTCACCCACCTTTTGATTTATATTAGCTAATTTTTTAAGAAAGATGGAACAATATTTCTTGCTATATGTATTCCCTATTATATTTTTTTTTATTTTCGCTTTATGAATGATTATTATGAAAAGTTATGTGGGATCCTGTAATATTAAACATTTAAGAATGATATTAAGTTTACAAAACCTTAAAAAAAATTTAATTTGCTTTGGATTAGTTCATCTTTATACTGACGTATAATTTCAGATTATAATCATAACAGGTCTTAAAAACTTGCGCAGAAATTTGATCTCTCTCTTTTTTGAAGCTTAAATTTGAAAATTAATTAATGTAACAAGATTAGCTGAAATAAAATAGCTAAAACTATTTTTAGAAGATTAGTTCAACAAGTGTTATTATTTTTTTAGAAACATTGTTTTTGTTTTCCTTATACATACTATTATACGTACAATTATATGTAAACTAACATGTAAACATAAAACAAAAATGAAAAAATTGAATAACTTGACTTGATAAATTTTTCTTAGGAGCATTTTTAACTTTTGAAAGATATTAATAAAGAATATAACTAAATAACATTTTCCCTAGATTAAAAACTTTCATTTCAAATGAATTTAAATGTTTTGTGTATGTAATTTTTAATTAGATTTGTTCTTAATAATTTTCGGCTATAATTATATCTTATTATTTTAGAGAATAATTTAAGTACTTTCATATTACTTTAATAAATACACACACACATAAATTAAGAAAAATTAAAAAAAAATTGCTTCATTTACAAGCAAACGAATGATATATTTTTTCTTCGTCATGAATATTATAAAAAGAAAATATTTCTTTCAAGTTAGTTGTTAAACAACTAATAAATTCAGCTTATAATTAAAGTCAATGCAAATTTAAACGTAAAAATGTACAATTAAGGAGAAATACTTTAATCGTTTCGCTGAAGAAAAAAAAAAGTCAATGTACTATTAAAAATTATTTTCTAATTACTTGATTAGAAATATTCATTATATCTTAAAAAGTGTACTAAAAAATAAATTTCTAAAAGATAATTTTCGATTAAAAAGAAATTTAAAGTATGATATTTTTAGTTTTTGATAACAATTAAAATTACTACGCAAAAACTTAAATCTATAGTTTAAGTGCGTTATTTATATCTTAAAATATTTAATTTGAATAAATTATTTTTTTGCCGTATTAAATAAATTACATTTTATTATTTTTAGACTTGAAATACATTTTTACGCTTCTTTTGCGTAATTTTGCTTGCTCATTAATTGCTGAATATGTAAAAATATATGAACGATAAATATTTTCACATAATTGTTTTGTTCAAAAAGATTACTTTGCCTGATAAAAACTATTTTCTAATTATTTAGTTAAAAATATTCATGCTTTAAACATGTGTCTAAAAACATATTTGCAATAAATAATAATTTTTGATCAAAAAGAAATTAACTATACGAGAGATACACATTTTAGTTCTTGAAAACAACTAACTATTATGCAATTAGCTTAAATATAATGTTAATGTAATGTAACATAAAAGTATTTAGTTCAAATTAATTATTCTTTCGTTGTATTAAACAAATCACGTTTTATTTTTTAGATTGGAGCTACTTTTTTACGTTTGTTTTACGTAATTTTGGTTGCTCATTAAATGTTGCATATAATTATAAAAAATATTACTTTTTTTGAATATTTAATATATAATATATTTAAATATTTAATATATTATAATATTTTGTGTTATTATGTGTTAAAAACTATTGAAGTTTTATGTTTTACAACATGTTATTAATATTTATATATTTTCCTTTTTTAATAACAGTTAGCTGAAATATGGTAGAAAAACCTAATGTAAAAAATCTAATGAATAGAATTATTCGTTTAAGATTGCTAATTTAAAGGAAATTTTAAATAAAGTAAATTTTAAATCTAGATAATGAAAATACAGGCAAAATAAATAATATTATTTAAAAACAGTTACTTATGCAGTAAGATTATGCTTAAAAAAGCTTTAAAAATAGAATTCAGCTCATATAAAAATCTATCTATTTAACACTAACATTCAATATGGAACAGTAACTCTCGAAACACCATTTTCGATATATAATCCATATAAAAATGTTTTATTTATCGAATACTAAAGAGCATCTCGAATTATTTCACAGTCTTGTTCTAAAAAGATTTCTGTAAATAAAATAAAATATTTTAAATAATGTTAAGAATTTATTCTTTTTTACTAAAACGCGAAAATGTATGAAGCGTAAAAGAAATTATTGGATTGAAATATTCAAATTGAAAGAAAGCCTATAAGTTAACATCAACGCATTCTTAGATGCACAAATAGAAACATTATACAATTGTTGCCGCCTGTGATATTACTAAAATAAGGGTTAAAATATTTGTTAAATTGTGATGTTCAAAATAAAAAAGTAGCGTAATTAATGATCTATCTTAAATAATTAAGAAAATTTATGGGCATGACAAAAAATGTTGATTGAAAACTTCAAAAGTTCCCAAATTTCAATTGGTAAATTCAATTTTGAAAAAAATATTTAGATGAAAATCATCTCTTTCAGTAAAATTATATAAATTATCTTCATCATTCTCTCATTTCAAGAAAAAAATAAATGAAATGTTTCATGCTCACAAAAGAGCTTCTTGTTAAAATCGAAATAAGGAATATATAAAAAATAAAATAAGTTGTGGTAAAAAAAAAATAAACGGACCTCTTAACTGACAAATATAAACTGTTAGTGTACATCCACAAAACATTACTTAATTAGAAAATTTGAAATTAATAATTTTAAATAAAACTGATAGTTTATTATAAATTGCAATAAAAATTGTATTTCTCTTAGCCCGTACCTCTAGAGCTGATTTTAATTGATATTGATATTCAACCACATTAATGAAATGAATAATTATGTAAGATATTTTAAAGTAAAACTGAGGAGCAAATTCTTAATGCCTTTCTCATACTCTTGAAAGAAAAATCACAAACGAGGAAATGTAGTTTTTCATACTATTAGGAACTAAATCTAGAAATGCTTGTTGTTGTATCACATAAGCGATTAGAAATTCTAATAATTCAAAATATTTTTCTTTGTGCAAAAATTGTTTAATGTTTCACAAGTCGATGGCAAGTTCAGTAGGAATAAAAACATGGTTTAAGAGAATTTACGCATTGTTTTAAGAAGTTTACCGACCATTTAATTATTCTATATAAAATATAATTTATTCTATATAAGAAAAATACCTTCATTCCTTCAGTAGGTCTATAAAAGTGAGTACCAAGCATGCTTAGAAACTAAACACTAGGGCTGACTTCCTAACTGGCACAATGCTTCGCACTCCAGTCATGAAAACAGTTATGGGCACCGTAGGCTTTGGCCTTCATATGGGCTGTCATGCCACTGACTTTAGTTTAATTTAAGAAGAAAAAATCGATATATTTGTTAGTGGTTTAAATTTTAAATAGTCAACTTTAAAATATTCATCTTCACATGTGTCTAACCAATTTTAAGTCTATTCTAGAAGAGTGTAATTGAGAAAATTAATCATTTTAAGCTATAAAATATTTCATCAAAATCATTTGATTTTTTGTGCTGTACACAAGAGAAAAATATTTTGTTTTAATCTAAATTTAATAAAAACATGGGCATATTTTATTTTATTTATTTTTTAGGCTTTACATAAATTATAACTTCTTGTCTTATATTCCCGAATCTTTACTTGCTTACTTTAAAATACCGAATTTTAAATAAAATATGCATTCGTTTAGATTGTTAAAACCTGCTCTCTCGACATAATATCATAAAATCTATAAATCACTTATCTGTAATATAAAATGAATGAACTATTACTGTAAAAACCTGAAACTACGAAGAAGTTATTTAAACCTATATCCTATTTTAGAATTCAGTACGTTAGAAATATAAGTTTATAACACCTTAAATGAATATCTTAATTTCCTTTTTACAACCTTTTTAATTTTGCGGATTTTAACCTACTGTTAAAAGAAATTGATACTGGCTTTTTATTTTAATATTTTGAGACTATAGTGACGTTGATCTTTCTCTCTCACTCTCTACCTTTAAAATGAGGCTAAATAATGAAAAGAAACATTTATAGCATCTTTTCTTTACAGCTCTATATAAAGACATCTTTTTATACACCTCTTGAATTAACTGGAGTTAAAATTAATACAAAAGACATTTAAGTAAAAAAAAGGGATAAATTATTAATAAATAATCCATAATGAAACCATATTAAAAACGATCAGAATAATTAAGTTTGTATTCAGTATAAATATCATTAAAAGTTATTATCTTTAGTTTAAATAAAATAATTAAATTCAATAGATTTTTAAAAAATCTCTGATATTTATAGAAAAATTGATTTCAATTTTACTTTTTCTACAAATTTTATGTGTAAATCTCCTTTCAATAAGTGAATGTTAAAAAAAAACGAAAGGCAAATAAAATTATAAGCCTAGAATAAATTATTCATTAATAACAAAACGATAAATCACAACTGTTAGATTTCATTTAAGTATTTTGATATCAGTTCTATAAACACGCACAATGAGTTTTACAATATAATTTTTCTGAGAAAAATTATATAGTGAAACTTGAATTAATGTATGTGTTTCAGAAATAAATATTATTTTCTTATTTACTACTCCGTCAATAATGATGCGAAATTCTGGGAGAATAAATCTTTGAAATTAAATAAAGAGTCTTTAATTTTTATTGATTTTGTTTTGCTTTATTTACGATTTATCTTGGCAGTACCAAAACACTGATTTTTCAAATTTTAATTGGCATGCTTTTACATGATTTACAGGCATTTTGCTGACCTACATTTTAAATGAAATGAACTTACTTTTCTGGGACAGTAAGGTCATAACAACACCAATGGAGGTTTAAGATTATGAGATTATGAGGCCCAGTTTGGAATTTTCTTCCGAAATGATAATGATTTATTTTATTTTAATGATTTAAGAAACGGTTTTATTCTAATTTCTATCTATTTTCGAAAATTGTTTTCTTAAGAGAAAAGAATCAAAAATAAAGACTTATGAATGAAAGATTCTTTAATTAATTTTGAAAATACTTTGTTTCCATTCTAGTTCCCAATTTTAATTAAGAACAGATACTTTATATAGGAAAATGGATAGTTTTCAATAAAATATGTAAAGAAATTGACTTAATAAGTTGTAATAATGAATAGATTTTTCTAAAGTGGAAGTTTCAGTTTTATAATAGAAATAAATGAAATTCTTGTGTTTTAAAATAAGAATGATTTGATTTATACTTATATCTGTGTCTTTCAGATGTGAGTTCTAAAATATTCTCCTGTTACAAAGGAGAAAATGTAAAAATTTGCTAAATTGCGAATAGATAATGATTACAGAAAAATACCCCGGCTTCTGTTCAATGGTGACAAAATATAAGCATATAATTATACCTCAAATTACATTCAAAATTATATTTCGCAATTTGTGTTAAATGTATACATTTATTGTATTTGATTTCTCTTTAGCAAAACAGCTATTTTTTGTTGTTTCTTAAGAATATTTTAAATGACACTTTCAAGAAACTTTGAAACTTAATAATTCTAAAATTATAGTTAATAAGGGTTTTACAGAAATATAATCCTCCCGTTGGTTTCCATGAAAGATTCTATTTAATTATTTTTTACTTAAAATTAATTATACAATTCCCCAAATGCATTAATAATATATTTGTTTCATGTTCTATCATAAAAAATCTCTATTTTTCTGCACTGAAATTGAAATAGCTACAGATTTTGACTATAGTTCAACTCGAAAACAGACATTGATTTGAAAATAGTTCAAGATTTTCAACTTTAAAACTCTATTTGGTAACCGAACATCTCCGGGAGTAAAAATCCCTAGTGGACGGGAGATGCTTAAGAAACAGTAGGGGATTTATTTCAACTATGTTTTTTGGAACATCTAAGAATGGAGAAAGGAAATATGGCATGAATATTCAATAAGCTTTCTCTGTTTCTCTACTGTTTTGGATGGGGAAGCGTATTCCTTGCGGGTCTAAATAATCTTTTTAATATGGTAGAAAAAAAGCGATGTACAAAGAAGAAATGTCATAAGCAACAATGCTAAAAGGAAAAATATGCAATTGAAGTTGCGCAATTGGTATACTAAATATTTAATCAATTTTCAGGATAAAGAGAATGTAGTGGAAATATCTGAGCATGTTCTTCATTTTTAATAGTGTTTGGTGTGGCATGTAAGCTATTGTAAATATATTTAATAGTTTTTTCCGTTAATTTAACACTTCCATCCTTAAAACTAAAAATATTCATTTAACTCTGCAATGTGTTTTAGCTATACCAACTTAAGCTTATTTTTTACAAATGCCAATGTATATTGCTGATTATGTGAGTAGATTTTTCTTAGAAGTTATAGAACTGGGATGGAACCAAAACCAATTCATAAAAATAAGTGAAATATTGCAATGAAAAACGAGAGAATTTATTAAATTCTCATTCTATGGTCATTGATTGATTGATCAATTATTTAGAAGCTGTAAATTATTTTTATGGATTTCTCTGATCTTCAGTGTAGTTAGGTAAAGATAACAATCTTAAAGAAATCATTTAAATTTAAAATAATTTCTATTCACAAATTGGCATGAAATTTTGTGTGAGAAATATGTTCTTAAATACTAAAGTTTTATTATACCAAACAGTAATATTTTACTCTAGATTGCAACTTACTATGAATGTTCTTATATATTTATATATTCTCATTGGTAGGTTGACATGTTAGATAAAAATATAAATCTTTCAAAACTCCTTAATGTTTAGTTTTAAAACATTTTCATTGTGCATAAAATTTTGATTTCTTTATTCCATCCACTTAAGAGTATAGTAACCAGACAGTTTATAACAGTCATATTGGCATGAAAATAAAAAACTTGCAATAATACCAGGCAAGATAGGTGGATACCGAGGAAAAAAATTCACCTAAAATTATTGGTCCTTGATACAGGCAGACAGTCATGCTGATCAGAACTAGGATATTGAATAAAGTTTAAGTATAATGTATACCTGTTAAAGTGTTGTGTGGAAGTTTAAATGGAATGCTACTTTAAACGATTTTCAAAATTTCATTCTGAACTTTCTCCAATAACGACATGTATAATTTTAATACAATTCATGTGGACAAAACAGAAGAACCAAAAAATTAAAAAAAACTTAACAAGAGTAGCATTTAATTGTAAAAATAATATCTATGTAATTTTCCATACATAATTTATTTAAATTATGACATTTTTCAAAAATTTCTGAAGATTTTCTCAAATTTTCAACTTAATATTGCTTCCTATGAAACTTTTTTTTTAAATTGTTCTTATTAACTATTTATTCCTTTTGATTTGATCTAAAATGAGTTAAACTTTATTTAAATACTACAATTAATTTAAATTACTAATTTAAATTAATTTTGAAAATTGAAATTATATTGATGCCTTGAAAATTTAAAAGTCTTAAACATATCTTAAAGTCTTTAATAACAAAATTATTCCCTTTTTATAGTAATGTGGAGCAAAAAAATTTGGAAATAATTAGTGAAATTGTAATTATATATGTTACATCATTATCAAATACTAAAAATTACTTGAAGATTATTAATATTATAAATAATTAGATCCGAAATTCATCCTTTTAAAATAATTTTTCTCTCAAAGAAAACATAAACATCTTAAGGAAAAAAGTAGTCATACTATTCACAGTTGAAGATAATAAATATAAAAATTTGAATAAAAAGTGACTAAATGTGAATAAAGTTAAGTATGAGTAAGTGGGTCTGATGTAGGCCAGGTGCCTACTTCATCTTAAGGCCCTAGATCATGCATTTGGAAATAAAGGATTCGATTCTAACGCAGCCGACATCATGTTAGAGTTTTAGCACTTTAGCACAGCTGTTCCGCGGCACACCAGTGTGCCGTCTGAAGCACCGTGGTGTGCCGTGAGGCCCTCGTAGCCAAGATTTTACCATCAGCCTTAGTTCATGTATTGGATGATGTTGTGCGCTTGGTAAAGTCATGACCCATGAAAAGTCGCAGCTTTGTGTGAGGAGATGGGAGCAAAGCCTTGCTGTTTCATACGGAGGTCCGGTGGTCGTCGCGTGGCAAGGTTCGTGTGTATGAGGTGCGGGAGGAACTTAAAGTGTTTCTGACAAATGAGGGGTCAGATTACGCAAAGCAGCTTGCAAGGGATGAGTGGTGTGCAAGGCTGGCATACCTGGAAGATATATTTCATCATCTGAATGAATTGAACACCAGAATGCAAGGCCGAAATGAAAACCTGCTTACAAGTACAGATAAAATAAATGGATTCACCATGCAATGGCAAGGTGTTCACACTGCTGCACTGTGTGAGATAATAGTTAAGCATTTAAAAACTCTTGAGGAGAAGTTGTCATTTTATTTCTCTTCAGTCTCCACTGAATGCCTTGACTGGGTTAGAAACCCTTATAGCTCAGCATCAGTTGTTGGAAAGGAAATGACTTTACAGGAGCAGGAGGAACTAATTGAACTGAGACAAAATCGTGGTTGCAAGCTACGATTTGCTGATCTACCTTTGGATAGTTTTTGGTTGGATACTGCCAAGGAGTTCCCCCTTCTGGCAAACAAAGCTATTTTGACATTGCTCCCTTTTCCCACTACATATCTGTGTGAGATTAGCTTTTCAAGCATGATTGCTATGAAAACCAAATACAGAGAGAGACTGAGAACTGTTGACGAAGAGCTCCGTGTGTGTCTTTCTTCGATTCCAGCCAGAATATCAGCTTTGTGTTCAGCCAAACAGGCCCAGGTTTCGCACTGAAAGTATTTTATAATTTTTCACTATTCTGTTTACTTAATATTTCATAATAAAGTAATTATAAAATACTTTCTTTGTGCTTATTTAATTCCTATTCAAGAGAATTACTTTATTATACTCAATATAGGCACAGAGTTAATTTTTTAACATTTTCTAATGGTGGTGTGCCTCGTGATTTTTTTCCCGCGATAAGTGTGCCTTGGCCAAAAAAGGTTGGGAAACGCTGCTTTAGCAAACATTTTGCTTAATATTATAACTTATATTCTAGGTAAATTAAATTGAAAAATAAAATGTTTCATGAAATATTTCAAGATGTATCTCAAACAATTATCAATAACCCATTTTCTAGTTTTAATTTGATATTTATTGCCAAACTCAAATCTTGTATGAAGAGATGTAATAATTCCATGAGAATTTCTTTTTTAATTTTGCTTCTTCATAAATTATTATCAAATTATACATTTATTTTAAATTTACTAGGAAATATAAAATCTTTATACTAATATAAAATCTTTATCTAAATAAAATATGGAAGCATTTATAAAATTATTTTATCTAATGTGAATGTAAATTATTGGGTTCAGAATGACAAATTATAGCTTAAAATTGTATTTGATAAAAACATTGTTATTTACATAAAAAGAAAAACTGTGCCACAGAGATTCAAGTAGTCAATTAAAATCTTGAACATAAAAGTTCCTTATTCAGCAATATGTATGTGTGGTAATTGTTTTCAAAGCTAAAAAAAGTTATTAACTTTTGAATCTTCTTTTAACAAAACTATATAAGTTTTTTAATACTTTTATATAGAAGATATTTCTATTTTCTGATTGAATTATCCTCATTTTGCCATTAGAACATCAGAAATAAGATCTTTCCCAAATAGTTATGGTTTAAGTAAATTCACATCGATTTTACGATATAAAATTATTCCAAAGCCTACAGAAAGAAAAATAGTCAAATGAAAATGAAGGCTCACCTGACGAATACTAATCGACTTGAAATATGATTCCTAAATAAAAATCTAACCTCTGGTTTCGGGGTCAGAATTCTGCTGAGGGGGTGGTATTTGATCTTTAGCTGAAGGTAAGGGGGAATCCTAATACAGGGAAACCTTACAAATACAGTTGCTAATATTTGTGCTGATGCCCACCTGTAATCAGGTGCTGTTTGTTGTGCGAGCATGAAAAGATCCACATATGGCCTCCCCTGAGTTTGCTTAGTTGCGTCTCCCCTACTTTTGCAGTGGAATACTTACTCGTCTTGTTGGCAATTTCGCCTAAATATGCCGGCCATTCTAGAGTTTTAATCCGTCAAGCTGAAAAATAACTTGCCCCTTTCAGCTGACAAGACAGATATTGAGCGACACTGTTGGATGCAGTGTAAATAAGCGATAGCGCGTACCTTGACAATAAGGCGTGGATTCAAATGAAAACGCTCCTTTCTTTCGCTTGATAGGGGCGTGTCAAGGATGAAGTCTGCACTTTAATTGCATTTGTTCTTTTTGCTGCAAAATATATTTGATCAATTTAAAATTAATGGTGACATTTATATAGATATATTTTGACATTTTTTGAGGAAATTTTACAGGAAATAACTGAATTGATAAATTCTTTAGCACTTGCTTTCAACCCTTTATTGAAATATTACTAAGAAATATAAGGAAATCAGTAATTTAATTAATAGAAACCATTTTATTATTGAGTGTTATTTGATGGGAAAATAATTTAAATATTGGGAATTATAGTTTAAAAATTGGCAAACTTTCTTGCTCAAAATCGTATTGAACTGATAATGTATTTTAGCAGAAAATTTATTAAATTAATACTAAATATCAAATTTTTATGACCATGTGATTTAAATAAACACAAATTTGATATTTATCATATATAATCAAAAATATTTCTATAAATTTCTTATATTTTATATACTGCTTAAATCCTAGATTTTATAATATAAGCAAATTAAAGACGCTTCGCATAAAATGTACATATTAATTTATATTGCATTCTATTGAAATCTTTTACGTAATAAGCACGATATACAATACATTGCATTTAATTCTAAAGAATTAAGTAATCGCAGAAGATAATTCACTGGAGAAATTTCTTAACATTTAGCAAGGCTGTGTTTACATTTTATGATGAAACACTCACTAAGCCTCATTAGCGCCTATTAGGAATAAAGCTTCCCAAATAACTGTTCATTTGTTTTTACTATATAAATATAATTAAGGGAAAATTTGAAATCTTTAAATAGATTAATAACCAAACCTTTGAATAACTTAATAATCATGATGGTGGGAATTTTATTTAAGCATTTGGTATGTCTGGGATTGAATTATAGGAAGAGTCTGAATGTTGATTAATTCTGCATTATCTCCAATAGTGACTAAAACTGAAACTAAGTTTTTAAAAGTTTCAGTTTAAGATTATTGTTTATTACACTATACAGATAAAAACGAAAAAAATGATTAACAAATCATATGAGTAATTCAGATGCTTATTGTATAAAAGGAGAGTGCTTTTACACAAATGTAAATTAAAATATTTTACACATAATATATAATAAATGTTTGCTATTTTCTTATTAAATATACAAATTGAAGTGTAATGGAAAAATAATAAAATGTTTGATTAAAAAAACTAATATTTTCGCTAATCAAATAATCAGGCAAGAACAAAATGAAATTTTAATTTCCCTAAATTGTTAGGAACTACTTAAAAGTTACAGAATTAAGCCTATCGCGTACGAAATCAGAAATAGGATGAAAACTATTAAAATATCCTGAATGCTTTTTCTCATTTGTAATTGCAAACTGCACTTACTTTTAAAGCTATTCTCAAATATTAATATATTTTATTAATAATCGGGAAATTTTTCTTTCATTAATAAAATCAAAAATTTTATCCTAATAAGACATATTCAAGAATATCAGAAAACTAGTTATAGAAAACTGAGAATTTATAGGAATTATAGAAATTTTTGATAAGTTAAAAGGGTTAGTCTCTTTTAAGGGTTTAATGTCTTTTACTGGAATTTAAAGTCATTTAGGTATTTTATTCAACTTTTTATATAAATATTTTTTATTATTTAAATTACTTCAAAACAAATGAGCAGAATAAAAAAATAACATTGAAATTTGAAACAAAATTATATGTTGAATTAAAATAATATAAAATAATTATATTTTTTATTATTTTAGTGTAAATTATTTGAACCTTTTTTTGAGTTTGCAATAAAAATTGTGCTAACACATTTACATTTAAAATAGTAACTGAATTTTAAGCTTGATTAGCTAAATTGATGAAATTCACTTACAATACTTAACTTTCAACAATTAATTATCAGCATTTTTAAAAAAAAAAATCAGATTCAATTAAACATAACAGAGAGAAGTTTTAAAGTAAAAACTCTATATGTTTTAAATTTTAAAATAAGTAATATAAGATAAGCATTTTTTCCAAATCATTGCTTCCATAAATTATTATTTTTCACTAATTCAGATTACCCTTAATATTTTTAATGCTATTAAAAATGAGGTCATTTACAAAATTTATTTATTTTAAACAAATATGGCATAACTATTCAAAAACTATCAAGTTCAGGGAAAAAATAATTGATTTCCGATAAACAAAGTTAATATTTTTATATTATATTTAATTTTTCTTTTATCATTTAAATGCAAAGAAATACATATTTTTAAGCTTTCATAATTAAAAAAAAATATTTTTATTGCAAATATGTGCTATTAAAACTGCTTTTTTTTCACTTTTTTCTTTATGTTGTAATGAAACGTTGCCACATAAAGCAACATACCGCTTAGGGGATGCTTAAAATTATACCACGCCTTAAAAACTGTTGAAGCTGTCTATAAAATACCACTCCTCTAAGAATTACTAATATTATAGATTTGGATAGCATGTTCCTAATTCTATTTTAGAGATTCTAAAATTTGCGATAGACTTTCATGTTTTTTAACTTTTGAATACAATTTTATGATGCATATTTATACATGCAACATTGCTTATTTTTTTCCATAATAAGTGTGTCTTAGAAAGAAAAAATAAAATTTTTAAATTAAGAAAACATGTTTCTCTTAGATATTTAAGTAAAGTGTTATTTCAAAGGAAACAGTAAATTTAATATGTTGAAATAGAAATTTTTATTGGCTACGAAAAATAAATAATTTCATAGAAATCAAATTTGAAAAAAATTAAACCTTTAAAATTTTCCAATATTTTTTATGAAGCGAAACATGTCTTAAATTTTCAATGCAAAATGAGAATTCATATTAATGTTTCAACACATTTATCTTTTAAAATAACATGACTTGATAAAATATAATGTTACAAGAATTTAAAATATAATCAAAGATAATAGATCCAGTTCAAAATATGGACTAAATTTATAATTCTGGGATTGATTTAAAATAATTTACTAAAATAAAAACTGAATTCATTGCAATATTCAATGAAAAATTTGCCACCTTGTATGAAATATATAATTTGAAAATATTTCCAAGTGTAAAGTTAATTTGAGCAGAGTAATCTTCATTTTAGTTTGTTTTACAGTTTTTAAACTAAAACTTTGAAATGAAAAAAATAACATTATGTATCGAAATAAATATTTTTTATGTAAATTATGAGTCTAAATATTATATGAAGCTATAATTTATCCATATTTAACTAAGCCGAGTGATAACAAGATTTCAAGCATTTATCTTAAGGTTATCATAAATGTAAGGTGCTTTATTTGATAAATGCATAAAACGTGATATAATATAAGTTATTAGCAGGATTTAAAGGAGTGCAAGTTAGTTATTAAGGATTTGCAGATTAATTAAATAATCCCATTTAATCTCATAGAATTTTAAATGCTTTATTATATAATAATAGTTTCGTAAAAATTCTGTAACAATAGTTTTGTAAACGTAATTCTTATTTTTGCTTTTAAAGTTAGATCTAAGAAAAGTTATTTGAAAGGGTTATATCTTGATATATTTTCGCACAAATTCATTATAAACATAATTCAAAAATAAATTCACAGTATATTAGAATATAATATTAGAGAATTTTTTAAAGACGTTAATTTATATTAATTCTGCATTTTTAGAAAATAAAATTAATATCTCTTGTTATAAAATATAAATTTTAAAAAATGAAATTTTATGTGAACTATTCTTGTTCAGTTAGAATCACATACATAATTCGTACTAAAATAATCAAAAGATAGAATAAGACTAATTAATATATTTATTGTTTGAAAATTAAGATAATTTCTGTGGAAATATCAAATAATGAATATCAAGTTTCCATTAAGGTAACTGACAGTATTGTTCTTCTTCAGCACGATGGCCCGGGGTGGGCCAGGGCTTTCCTCAGAACTTTCCTCCTTTGTGCTCTCCGGGAGGCGACAGTTCTCCAATTTGTCACTTTCAGCACTTGAAAGTCCTCCTCTAAACTATCACTCCATCTAAGCTTGAGCCGACCCCTAGATCTGTTTACAATGGGCCTATAATTAAAAATTCTTGAAATTAAAGACGAAGGTTCCAATTGGCAGATATGGTCCGTAAATCTCCAGCGACGTATTTTAATGTAATTGACGATGTCAGCTTCTTTAAAAGGTTTGTAGAACTCGATATTATATCATTGTCTCCAAACTCCATTCTCATTTACAGCATCAAAAATCATTTTAGAGCTTTTCGTTCAAATATTACAAGTTATTATACTGAATCTTTGTTAGAGTCCAGGTTTCGCATCCATGAGTGAGAACATTTCTTATGATGGCATAATTATTTATAATAATTTGTAGACCTTTTGATCAGTTTCGATTTTAAGAAAGTTCCCAGTCCATATAAGCAGCTTAGCAGCAAGAACTTTTCTCTCTACTTTAGAACTTATGTCATTAGGAGAATTAACGTTTGAACCTAGATATGTAAAATTGTCAACCAATTCAACTTTAAGATTTTCAACTTGAAAGGTCCCAGGGTTCACAGATGATTTCGCCTCCGGCATATATTTGGTTTTATCTGCATTAAGGTTAAAATGCATTTTTTTTGCAGACATCTTGAGCGTGCTGAAAGCCTCTATTAGGGCGCTTTTTGTTCTTGCGATTATGACTAATCGTCGGTATAAACCAGGATTTGTACAGATTTAGTAAAAATAATAGCCCTTGTGGACAGTATTGTTATCCCTTCGCAGTATTTTTAAAAATTATAACTATTTAAATAATACTCAATTTTTTAAACATATTCAGGGATAATTATTAGCAATCACATCAATTATACGTCAACAACCACAGGGAAACTTGAATCAAATCTTACAAAAGAAAAAAAAATTGTGCCTGCTTAAAATTTTCTATTTTGGTATTAAATTTATTAAATTTTTATGGTATGAGGTTATATAATAATATGCATCACAAATTTATCAAAATGTACAGAAGAATTACAATATAAAATAAGCAAACATATCATGAAACTTTGCACATTTAACATATACAAATAACTAAACTATTTTAAAAATATATATATGAACAACAGTTACTTTAAATTATTATTGCAGGTAAAATTTTTATATTCTCTGTGATTTGCATGAAAATATCTACGTTGAATTTATGAAATTTAGAATCTTGTTTATATTAAAATCAAAATTCCTAATTAGCTTACACTCTTTAGTACAGAATTACTATCCATTTTTGAAACTAAATAAATCATATAGCAACTTTCAGCAATGATGAGTAAAAATCTTAAATAAGCATATAAATTTTCTAATGCTTTATATGTTGCGCCTCAGCTTCATACTATTTTAGATTATAAAAGTTTTAACATCATAAATATTTAAATCATTTTAATACAGACTCTGGTTTATGTAAATAAAAATCGAGAATATTTGAAGGCCCACCTTAAGAAGAGCCGATTGTATTTCAAGGTCATAAATATAATAAGCTATGAGGCAATGTTACCAGAAAGGTGTGATTGAGTCATTTTGTTTCTCTATATCTCTAGTCACTGATTTGAGCTTCATCTAATCTTGATGCTAAGGAAGCACTAAAATTCAAATAGAATTTCAACAAAAGTTATAAAAATGGTTTGTGAAATCTTTTTCCTTCCAAAATCATTTCAGTATACGAATAACGTTTTATAATTCTTGAGGCTCACCATGGCTTAAGGGCGAATAGCGCTCCTCAGAGCGATAGTTTGATACCAAACCCTTAAAACAACGGTTGGTAGATGTTGTCTTTTGCATGATCATTTCCTTCGGAGTTTCTTGGGGTTTTCTTCCTTGACAAATGAGAATTGGAAAAGTCTTCCCAGAAGGCAACTTACTGAGTATAAAATATCTTAGGACAGCCGGCCGTTAATCTTGCCACTACGTGGTGTCAAAGTGCTAAAGCTTTAAATTGAAAATTAATTTAATTTTAGTTATTCATCGTTTATACACAATGCGCGTATTATTTATTTATACCGACACCCATTTAAGTTTTTCTTTACATACTACACATTCTGTACATATTCCTTAGGAAGAGATTGTTAGAAATACAAATCAGATAAGTTAAGAATTCATCTTGTAACAGAAAACATTAAAAATCTCTGCTACCCTTCATATAACATTATGTATTTAAATTTCCACAAAATATAAGGCAAAGAAATATATTAATGGTCAAATACAATAAGTCTTTCAACTGAAAAAAAACTAATTGAAGAGTTGAGTTTTAAGCCCATCCAGATTTACAAAACTAAACAATGATAGATTCTGAACTGAATAAGAAAGAGAATGGAATGAGACATGCAATACTTTATGGACAGATCCAAATCTGTCAGGATTAGCAAAAGAAACTAAATATTATGGTTAGTGTGAACGGAGGAAAATGTGGGAAATACCACTGACCTGAGTGAAATTGTCCTCCGTAGTTCACAGAACAGGGTCCCTGATCTTTGGTCCACATGAAGTATTTACAACTTTTCGGCCAAACACTATCGCGAACAATATTTTTGTCACTCAGCTCCCTACACAATTGCCCTAAAATAAGGATAAAGGCTTGGTTTGGAATCGATTCTCTCAACAAAGATTATCAAAAATATTTCATCTAAACAACATCTTTTTGCATCCGTTGCTCGTAAAAGAAGCATGCACAAACACCGAGCATAAGAAAGGAATGTATGGTATTTTTAGAAGGATACTTTTTCAAGGAAATTATTTATTAAAATGAAATATAGATCAGCTTCTAATTCAAATATCCTATGTTAAGAACTGCTATTGGATCCATATGTTGGGAAGATAAATACTTTATGCAAATGGAATAGTTTTAGCACATTTGAATTTCATATTATTAGAAATAATAAAATTCAATAAAATAATATACTGAATTTTTATTGCAAGCGAGAAACAATATATCCACATTAAAAAAGAAAAAAAGCCTTAAAAATAATTATTATTTCTGAGTTTCTTTTATAATCTATCCTTTTATCTGTAATTACTAGCTATTATCAATTATATTGCACATTTTATTATAAAACAATTATTAATTGAATATATTTGAATTTCTATTTTACTTATGAATAAACTTTTCATATCAAATTAATAAATTGGGAAACATTCTTATTTGTTTTAAAAATCTATTTTATAAATATTTGAATAAGTTTACAAAGCTTTAAAAATTATCTGTTGTTTCATTCAAGCCCAAGAAAATTTTATTTAATAATTCTTAAATAATGCATTAAATATTTGTAAAGAGGAATTTAAAAATGTATTCTAAAAATTAATACAGTATTTTCTAAAACCTGGTGTATTAAAATAAATACAGCCCCCCCCCCCCGTTTTTAAAATTAAAATAGTATATCCTTAAAATAGATGTTTGATTTATTCTGTTTTCTTTCTTTCTTTCTTTTTTTTTTTTTTATCTCCTTCTTCGACGCATAAATTATTAATAAGGATTTTATTAAACTTTTTAAACTGAAACATTTGAGATGCAAATCTATTTTATAATTATATTTAGGTAAAAAATAATAATTAAGAATATTAATTTTAAATTTGCTTGTTAATGAAATAAAGATTTACATATTTTTTGGTTTTTGGTCTTTTTAAAATATGTTCAAGTATAAAAATTTCTCTTAATTTGTTTTGAAACACGAAATTAATTAACTTTATGTTTTACGAAAACATATGAAAATAAATTTCAGGGAACAGAATTTTAAGTATATTTCGATAAACACTAAGCAACACTTAACTATTTTCAGAATATTTTCATTATTACATATTTAACAGAATTAAAAAACAAATTTCAGTCAGAAACTTATTATTATCAGATCTTTCTATTGAACTCAATGGAAAACAATTATAGTTTTTGAAAAACATATTGTTATCATTTATAAAAGCAATTTACAATTTATATCCTACTTAATATGATAATCATGTTAATTTATGTTCTCACATATATAGAGTTCACTTTTACAAAAATAACATTCTCATGAAAAGTATCTTCAGTACTGATAAGTACTTTCTTTTGACTTTTGAAAAAACAACATGTAATTATTTTGCCATTCTATTTATAATACTCTATAAATTAGATATATTAAAAATAATTTTTTTGGTCTAAACATTATATAGCATAAATACTGTTAACATGAGATGATAATGTGCATGTAACATGAGATGAGATGATAATATTTGATATATATATATGCGTGTGTGTAAAGCTATAACAATTTATTTTCAGGCCATAACGTTGCATGGAGTTTTTAATTTAATTTCATTTCTTTGCTTATTAATGAAGCACTAAATATTGATATTTAACTAATAATTAAAAAAAATTTATTTATATTATAAAAATTGCAAAGGAATTTACTTAAATTAATATAATGACTTAAAATGAGATTGAAAACCATAAATTGAAATGCAAACAAATTTTCGTTAATGTTTCAAAATTTGCACTCAAATATTCACATCAGCATTTTTGCTGAAATTTTCTTAACTTGGATAAATATAATAAAATGAGTTCGGTTTATTTCCTTGTCTTTCATCAGTCATTTTTTGTACACGAGGGCTATAGTCCGAGATTTGCAGTTTAAAATGGAATCTTAATTACTAAAACTATATCCATGCCTAAGATGGGGAATCGAATTCACTAACTGTTGAAACAAATACGAGAAAGTTAGAAATTCAACTGCCATGTTGGAGCAATAAAATGTATAATTATAATTTTGGATAATTCTGACGTTGTGGTTTTATAAATAGTTGAAATAACAAACTGATGTAGCTTGAAAGATTATGGAAGGTTTTTCTAATTTTAAAATTTCTTATAAAATATTTCAAATGTAACCTTGAAGATTTCTTTGAAGCGCAAAAGAAAAATAAATAAATGAAACATACTTGTGTATGTATTCTTTGAAATAAAATTCGCTTATGCTTATTGAAATTAAAATTTGTTCTTATTAATACTAAAATAATTAACATGATAAAATTAATACGTTGGTATAATAGCATTTTTAACAAATTTTAAAAATAATTTGATATAATAGATCAAAGATATAGATGTATTACTTTCAGATCTTAAAACTCGAACTTAATTTCACTAACAATAAGTTTTTGCAATGTTATACTATTTTATATGCTATTAATATCAAAATTCTGCTTCATTATATAAATCACTGATGCATTATTCTTAATGAGACAAAATACTCTTTGCAGAATTATAAATTGGAATGTGATAGAAATCATGACTTTCCTTGATTTACCCAAAAACCTTAAGGATTGAAAAAAATTTATATAAATTGCAAAAATATTTTCAACTTTTAACTTGAAAAGTGTTACATAATTTGAGAAACATTCACCAATTAATATATCTACAATTATTATACAAATATAAATGTAATAAATTAAATTATGTCACTAGTGGTTGTTTCTTTCAAACTATTTTATGTAAATTATAAAAATGGTGAACATGTTTCTACATATTAAATATTTGAAAAATCAACAAAGAAGTTAAAAACATTATTTAATACATTAATTAGACAACAGCTGAAAACAATCTGTTCAAGAAAGTCAAGTTTACCGAAATATGAATTAGAAACTGTGGCTGTAACCTTTCAGTTTTTTTGCTGAGTAATTTTTTCAGAGTTATACTTTGGCAGCCATAATATGAATCATTTTACAGTCTTCTGTAAGGGACACTAACTGAAAAAGCCCTGCATGTGCTTCGTGAGGTTCGATTTTGAAGCGTATGACTTTCGTATACGAAAAGAAGCCCTACTGCGATTATTCTCTAAATATAGTTGAGATTGACTTAGTAAAACGGAGAAAAAAAATTTTTTTTTATCAAAATCAATTTGTGGTTACAGTTACTAAGGTGCAGTTCCCATACACAAATGATTTCGTTTACGAAGAAAACATATATGTTGAACATTATTTACATTTCTTTTAATTAAAATGTATAAAAATATATACAATATATGCATATAACTTTTTATACATTTTGATTAATTTAAAATCATTAAATTAATAATTTTAATAATTAATGAAAAATGTTTCAATCACAAATTTTTCTTTTATTGATTTGATATTTCTTTTTTAATTAAAATCTGCTAATTTAAAAATGGAATGACAGTTTTCATTTTAAAAATTTGATATTATTCTCTTAGAATGAAACTATAAGTATCATTTCATCATTTCAATTCATGTCTACATTTTTAGTCAAATATCAATTTCGTAAATACATTCTTAAATTAGTCATAACTCAAAATTATAAAACTAATATAAAGGATTGAAAACTGTGATAAAATTTGCATTTCTAAATTAAAGTATCTACTTTCAAGGACATAGCAGGACAATTTTAAGCAGAAATATTTCGTAATTTTACAAAAATTATCATTTTATCAAATATGATTACAAAATACGAAAAGAATAAAACTTCAAAAGGTATAAAGAAACTTTTTACATTAAAAAAAGTAAAAAACATTTGCTTTTATTCTTTACCATACTTTGAATAAAAACAGATGGGACAAAAATGCAAAATTTACAGAAACATATTTTTATTACAGTGATTTATCATCTTAATAAAATATTCATGTGCCTCCAGAGTTAAACATAATGAATAATATAAAAATAAACATGAAACATGTATTATTTCACATTTAACATAATAATTTCATGCACTAAATTTTAATTGAAATAAATGCTGTAATTCTGTGCTCTTTAGAAAAATATAAGTAAAAAAATTATAAAGCTAAAGCTTAGAAGGAATTAAATTTAAAATTGTATTTATATAAAACACAGTAAGGTCGCTTGATTATTAACAGGATATGTAATATGTAAAGTTATATATGTAAAGTGGCTGTCACGGATAAGTCAAATTTTGAGATAATCCACGAATTTAAAGTAAAAAAGGGAGCAAGTCAACTCAAATGTTAACTTAAACAATTTATACGTACATTAGATAGCATACACATACTTATTTCTTGAGGAATAAAATTATACACTAATCAGGAATTTACTTTTCTAGAAATTATTGAAAAAGTTTCTTTTTTTTAAATCATGCTTTCTTTAATTGGAATCGAAGTACCTTTGGAATTGCGGATAATCCGCTAAGTGGTTCAATCACTCACGGGTAATCGGAAGTTTATAAAACTGCATGAAAGATCTTACCTAGCATTAAAATTTACACATGTACAATGTAATGTTTCTTGTAAAAAGCTTTGTTTGTTTGTTGTTGTTTGTAAGTTTGGAGTTTGAAGTTTACATGGTTTACAGTTAGTGATAGAATTAGAAATTTACTAAATTGGAAAGTATTTAAGAATAATCATGTATTAACAAAATTAAGCATATATAAAAGAAATAAATGTCAAATAATTATATTAATTAAAAGAAATGACATGGATTCATTTAGTAAATGTTTAAATAAAATTGAATGAAAGATAGTAATAAATATTTAAAAATATATTGATAAATGTGATGTCATATATATTACAAATATTCGTTAATATGATTTAAAAGAATAAATTATTAGACAAATAATCTATCTCTGATTGGGCACAATAGATTATTGAAATCCTGATACGTATGCATGTAGGTGCTTCTGTAGCCAAGATTGCTTATGTGTTTATATACTCGAGTGTTCTCTCCTAGCCCATATTTGATTCAAATAAATTTTGATATTTGAATCCAAATTCGTAGTATTTAATAATAGCTCACATAATTTAAGAGTACATTTATGAAGTCACTAATTACAAACACTTTTCATGCCACTGAATACCATGCAATTGTTTTTAAGAGATAGCATTTTCACTCCTTAACACATATTATGAATGAATTTACTATTATAAGAAATTAAAAAAATCTATTTAAATATTTCTTTTTATAAAAACAAAAAAAAATTTCAAAACATAAAGCATAATTTAATAAAAAAATAATTTAAGTAATAAAAAGAGAAAAATTTATTCTTTGTTTCAAATGTGTATCATAATTTTCCCCTTCTTTTGGGCATAACAAATTTCTAACTAATTTCAAACTTTATTTTAATTCATTTTTAAGATCAAAGAAAGAAAATTTTTTAAATCGAATTCATGATTTAAACCTCACCAAAGCAAAAAATTATTTCCATGAAACAAAATATACAAATTTGGAAATTCAAGACAAAATGATAAAAATGCTATAAATATTTTTTTAAAAAAATTTAAATAGCTCGATTTTAATTTACACTCGGTCACTAAAATATACAATTCCAAATTGTATATATCAAATTATCAACTATCAATGTCAATTATACGAACATTCAGATAAAAGTTTTTGAGGTAAAATCTTGTAAAGTAAAGAAGCAAGTTGGAGAGGAAGAAAATACATACAATTGTTAATTATATCTTTGCCATTATTTTAACTATAGCCGACGCATTGTTCAAAACAAAAAACAATTGAATTTAAAAATATGGAAAACTATCCCATAAAGATTGAATACATTCACTAATAGAAAAATAAATAATTCTGAACTCGAAATTTATTTCAAAAATGTGTTATCAAAAATTTGAATTCTGACATGTTTAAAAACCCTATTGTTGTAACTGTTATATGTTCATTTTAAGAGAAAATGACAAGAAATTCTAAAGAGAGATTTAGATATAAGTATTAGCAATTTTAATTGCATTATGATACCCAAGAATACTAGTTTTTAAAGATTTATAATTTTAAAAGAACAAATCTTCAAAGAAAATAAACTAACTTTCATGGTCTGTGAGGAGAAGAAAAATCACCTCGAATGAGAGAATTGGATTCAGAATTTTCAATCGTTGCTTGAGCGAACGACTGTGTAAACATAGGTCTCAGATTTCTTGGCAAAATATCGAAAATCATTTTTTTTATTTCAGCATAGTAAAAAAAGGGCTCCCTCTGTCAAATAGGGGATTAGTGGAAAAGAGTGGTAGCTTTCTGGACAAGGCGGATTGCTCAAAAAGAATTATCCAAAAATTGTGAGTTTATTTATTGTTCTATATATGAATGAAAGGATAGAACACAGAATTTTTTCAATTACTTTTCTTAACCAATTGAAGAATAAAAGGAATTTAGATAATTTTCTTCCACAAATTCACACAAATAAAATATAACAGTTTTATTTGAAGTATATTTAAATCAAATTTACTATATGAATACAGTATTCAACTACTTTAAAATTATAATGGCATCTGTACTGGGAATCATACCAAGGTACGAAGCAGTGAAATACTCAAAAACTAATTACACATTTTTAAATTATAATTCTTGAATAGTTTCATTTTCAGAAAAGTAGAGGAAAAAGTCTAACCAAAATTTAAAGTATTTAGTGTAAATAAAATTTCAAAGTTCTGATGTATCATTCTAATTTTTGTGATATTTTTCGCTATCACTCAAATAAAGTTTTTCTGAATGAAAGTGATGTGCAAAACAGTACTCAGTGCTGGTTAAAATTTTTAAGTAAATAAAGTTTGAATTTAAAGTAGTATAAATACACTTTTCTAGACATTTCAAATGAGATTTTTAAAATAGATATAAAGAAATAAAATTATCAAATAAATTTACCATGGCATTCCTAACTGTCTCCTTATTTTTCTTTTTCTTTTTTTTTTTTTTCCTTCTTTTTTTTTTAAAGAAAGATTAAAGTTAGACTGCTGTTTGATTTGCAATGAAATATGATGCAATTAAATGAACAATGAAATCATTTTGTTTCTAAAATTTTGCATTCATAGCACTAGATTTAAGTTAATTGGTGATTTTTTGGAAATAATCCTGTATGATCACATGAATAAAAAATACTAAGTAATTATGTCGATAGATGAGACGGTATTAATTTTTCTTAACATTTTTAATACATTAGCTAAGATGTTCTAAATTAACATTAGTTCTGATATTATAAACTTGTCTTTTGAAAAAGGTTAAATTTGCTTTGATCCCTTAAAAATCGCAGTCTTAAAGTCAATAAATCTTAATTGCTGAAATAATAAGAAGCCATTGTATTTTGTAGAGAGAATAATTTATCTTAGAATAGTCAATTAAAAAAATCACTCGGGAACAGTAAACGGAAATTTTATGCAAGAAATAATGATTGTCTATTTCAAATTTGGAAAGCTTAAAAAATAGGAATCGAACATTCAAATTTGAGGCGCTAAGATTCAATTATAGAATTGTTTCTGAGCTTCGGCACCATTTTGCTACAACCGTTAGTCCATTATGTAGAAAGTACATCTGACCACAGCATGAAATTATGTGCAAAAGGGACAAAAAATCCTCATTCGAATAAACGATTTTGTTAAAATGCTTCGAAAAAGCTTTTACCACCATTTGCTCCGTTGGGGGTGAAAGAATCGAGGGAAAAGGGAAATCCCTTTTCCAGAAAACAGGTTTTAATGCAAATTTTTTGAAATGTCTGCATTTAATAATAAAATTTTTTTTATCGGATTTAGACATAATTTTCAGATTAATCTCCCCCCCCCCATAGTGTGCTTCAATTAACTTTTCCCAAAAGAAAAACACCTTCCACCCTCCCTCCCGACTTCCACACACACACAATTCACGTACACGACTCGTTTCCACTTAGCTTTCGACACTTTTTAAAGCTTTTCCGCTGTTTAATTAAAGCAGCTACTATTTTTTTTTCTTTCCATCACTAGAGTGTTTCTTCTTTCTTTTTCAAATTCTTTTACTGTGTATGGAGCTTTTCTTAAGGTGCGCCCTTCTTTTCCAGTCTTTTTCCCTTTTTTTTCTTATTTTTCGTCCCCTTTCCTATCATCCGGACGTTTCTGACGTACATTCTTTGTTCCTGCTCCTGAATTGCGTTTTTGCTCTTTTCGTTATTATTTTTTTTCTTCTTCCCTTCGACGTCTTTTTCAGAAGAAAAATTTTTCCGCGCTGTGCTTTAAAAATAGAAAAACCTTCCAATCAGCAGTAAGAGTGAGAGCTAGCGTCCCCTTATTTTAAAAGGGTAAAAAAAAATAATAATAAAAAACTAAATAAAACAGTTACGCAATTTTATTTCAGGATATAGACGTATACGGAGGGTGATATTTTTACAGGAGTCTGTGAAAAACGGGACAAAAATCAAATCACACGTTTTCTGACTTCAGAAATACTTGCTTCGCAAACTCATTGTTTGGGATCGATACACCGTCAAAAAGTCATGTGAATGTTTGTGAAGATACACATATACCCGAGCTGATAATTTAATTCCTCCTTCTCCAAATAAAAATCTCTAGCAAAAGGGAAAGTAATGTGAAAAAAACGCAAATTTAACTTAAAGCAAATAAAAACGGAAAATTCGAAACAGGAAATTTGCATTCAATTTCTTTGTCTAAAAGATATGCAAATATTGAAAATATTACATACATTTTTTCTGCATAAAATAAATAGATTTTCTAGTAATAAGAGATATATGTAATTTTGGAATGTTGTTTTTCAAATATATATCAAGTTTTTTAAAATATATAAAAAAAATATATCAATTTTTTATTCTCACATAAATATAAAGCAATGGGATGCCTTATAATAGGAATGCTTTCTGAAACAAAAAAATTGGATGAAAGCAACAAAGAATCTTTGTTTGAAATATAGTCAACCAAAAAGGAACACAGTACAGAACAAAAAAAATTTTTTTTATTTGATAGTTGTAAAAAAGTTATTTAAAATTCTTAAACATTTTGTGACGCAGCGCATGATCTTGAATGAAAAAAAGTATGTAAGAAGTAAAGACATTTTCTATATAATTTTTATAGCTCAAATTCACATAATTTTTACATTTAAACATGTATATATATTACATGTTTCATTTTCCGAATTACAAACCTTTGCTTTTTTTAAAGTTTCAGTAAGATTTTATGATTGTTACCTTTTTTACTTTAAACACCTTACAGGGAAAAAAAATAAAATAAAAAAACAGGCACATTACATGTATACATACATTTATAAATATACATATCCATTTACATATATATGAACATTCGTAAATATTGTTAAATACCGATGTGAACTTGTGTAAAATTTTAGAATGTGTAAATTATTTGCTTGATCATTATGTTTGATGTGCAGAGTACTAGTTCATTAAAATCTCATAGTTCGTATTTTATCTCAAAAATAATTTGTTCCAAATAAGGAAATTTCAACTATTAATGTTTTAGTTATTGTTAAAATTGATAAGTTTCTAGTTTGAATCTAGTGTAAGAAAATACATGATGTTTTCTTTCTTCCAATAAAGGTACAGTAATATGAGAATCGCGAACTTGGTGTTTTCGTAGTCTATATGAAAGATAAAGATTTTTATATCATTTACTTTCCTATATGAACATAATGTTCTCCATAAGCTGGAATGATAACTTTCTTGTGCGTGTGTCAATTTCTGAATTATTAAAATTATTTGCTTGTTTCTATAACATATGATATGGTAAATACATGATTGTAATTTTGTACGCTAAAATTTAATATTAGTATGTATGCTTCTCAAAAATGCGCCCTTTTTTCTTGCTATTTTTTTCCCGAGCAATTTAAGAGAGATTTCGAGTGTATTATAAATTATCTTATCTTTTCTTTTATGAAAATAAATAAACTTATTAGCTTTAAAGTGTTTATTTAATCATTATAATTAATTTAATGTATTTTAAGTATAAAATATTAAGTTCTTTTCAAAATAGTTTGATGTAAAAAGACGTAATAAAATTTTTAAAAAAATCAATTTTCATTTTATTAAACAATAATAAAAATAAAACACGCTTAAACTGATAATCCTAATAGAGTGATACTAAAATCATTATTGGCTTTATGGTGATTCATTATGGACACATCGGAAATATATTAAATTATTCCAAAAGATTTTATTATGGAAACAATCAAAGGAAAATATTACATAAAATTATTTTTTATGATTCAAGATAACCTGTAATATCTGGAGAAGTAAAATATAATTTGATTTCAACAATATTTATTTGTAGAAAAGAGTTTATTGAAAAAGAGTGATAAATATATATCAATAAATGCAATCGTGGCATTCCCTCGAGATTCGAACACAGACTTATCCGAAATAAAGAGAAATTCTAGTAAGAGTAGTTTGTTTTTTGAAGTTATTCAGGAGTTAAAATTATTTTGTATTGTTAAATGTTGTTGTTAATTATAAAGAAAATTCAAGTAATTTTTTCAATAACTTTCAAATATTTTTATCGCCTTTTGCAGATAAAACTATAAGGATAATAAATACAATAAAGATTCAAGTTTAAGTTTCAAAACATATGTGTACATTAATTTACATATGTATTTTAAATTTGTAATACCAATTTTTATTGCAATCAGCTGAAATAACATACATTTATAATGCTTATTTTAATGCATTGTGAACTTAATTAGTATTTAATGGTACTATATATATGTGTAATTAATGTGTCTTTTGCTATTTATCTCAAAATTTGTTTTACTACCTATTAGTAGTCTAGTGAAATTATTAAATTCTGCAAATTTTTCAATTATTTCTTAATAAGAATAATAAGGAAAATTTGCAATTTGGCAAAAACTTTTTGTCAGAAATATTTTAAACTAGTTCTTTCTTTAAGTGAGTGATTACGTAGGATATTTTATTGTAAAAGCATCAGTTAACGGAATTAATTGGAACCAATGTAAATTCAATTAATCTAAAGTTCAAGAAGAGATCGAACATATTTTTCTGTCAAAGAGAAAATTTGATAGTTTATCAAGATATAAAATAATTTATTCAAGACATAAACAAAAAGATTTGTATTTTTTGTTTTAAATTTCAGCCCCATTTCTTGTCTGCTAAATCACGAGTTTTTTTCAACAATTTATGAATTTAGTTAGATAGCCAAAAAAAGACTAGCTCTCTTGTAACTTATTTTAATACTTTGCTATTTGCAATGTTGCAAATACCTTTTCATGAATTAGTTTTTTTTTTTTTCTTCTCATTTTTATTAAATTTTGTTTCATTGTCAATGTGATTATTAATCATTGTTATGCAATATGAAAACATGAGTTTTACCATCATTTAGCTTCTGGAAGCTAAGTACTATATTATCGATTCATTCTTAACCGCTCATAATATGTCAGCTTTGTCTATTTTAAAGTTGTGTTCTTTCAAATATTTTGGCTTGAGCTTTTGGTGACCCGTATTTATTTAATTGATGCTTTGGTTGATTGATGTTCTATTAATTGACATTAAATTCATATATTTTCAGATGACCATGTTTAGTAAAAGTAACAGCAGTATGATTCACAAATGCCTCCCAATGAAATTAATTAAAAAAAATTAGAACATAAAAGGCTTTATTGATTCATATCACGGTTAATTATATTATATCCATATAAAACAGTACTTTTTTGATAGACTTCTATTCTGTCAATCCCATTTCAATAAAAAGATTTCATGTGTAAACAGAGCTCTCCGTTTCAATACATTTGGATTCAAACCTATGCATTTCTAAGTACACTTTATAATTAGCTCCCCAATACTTTTAAACGAAAGTGTAAAAAATATAATAACTCTTAAGAACTTTTCTTTCACAGGAGAAATAAAATAGGACTTTATCGCCGGAAAGACAAAAATATGAAAAATAAATTTAAAATGTACTGAATTGTGATTTTATACTCCCTAAGGACGCGCGAACTCAGTAAAAAAAATTTTTTTCCGAGGGAGAAATAGCAGTGTTTGGGGGGTTTCGGTTAGATTGTATGTAAGGCGGTGACAATGCAAGTGTTTTTCATGAGGAGGAAGGTATTTTCAGTCAACCGCGCGCTAGAAACTAAGAGAAATGAAACAACCGCTAATTCTTATTTATAGCTTCAGGAAAGCAACTAGTGTTCGACGCTCTAACTGTGAAATACGAGGTCACTATGTCTAGGAGCATAATTTTTCAGTCACGGTATAAAATGTGAAAGAGACCGCTAATAAAGAAAAGATCAGTCCTATTTAAGCGATAAAAACATTAGCGTTAGTGCGTTGATTGCAATAGCTAGTAAGAATTTACAACATTCAAAAAATAATTAAAATAAAAACGATTTATCCTCCTTATATCAATTAGACTTATATCCCTGGAAGCAGAATGATTATATCGATAACGTAAGACTAATTTTCTTAAGAGTCTTTTAATTTAAATGACTTATTTATGCATAGCAGATTGTGGAAAAGGATTTTGATTTTCCGTTTAGTCAAAAGTATTCTTTTGTCTATTAATATTTCATTTCCATATAAAAATATCGAAAAACTTCTCATTTATTTTGGTTGTAAAAATATTGAAATGACTAAGCTAAATTCAAGTATTCACTTAAAAGATATAAGCAAATTAATAATTTCGAAATATTCTTACTAATCTCAAAATTTCGTTTATTTGTGTTACATGAAATAAACTATGAACAAATATTAGTTCGATAAACTTGGTATTTATTACTTGCTTAGCACTTCAAAAGCATCAGAGGAAAATATTAAATTTTAAAATTGATTTTATGCAAAAGAATGTTGCTTGTAGAATAGATAATAAATTAAAACATGTCATGCAAAATCGAAAATCACTAATATATTGAAAATTTTGAGGGCAATAAAATAGTTAATAGAAAAAACAAAATTCCTCTTTGGATACACATGAGATAGAACAAGCTGTTTCTTATTCAAGCCAAAGATAAAGTAAGAAAATGAAATATATTATGATTAGTACATTTTCAATATTTTTAGAAAAACCTTTTCATAATTTAGGTCTATCACTATTTAGAAATCTACAAATCACACTATCAATCTGTTAAAACACATTCCCATTTTCATTAAAAATTAATTTTTCATTAAGATTAGTTGAAAATATAGAATTCTGATTAGCAGATCATTTTAAAACAGCTTAAAATTTAAAATTTTCGATTTGCGTGGCATTAATAATTCAATCCAAAATATTTCCCTCATATATAACGTCATGAACTAAATCATTCAATGAATACAAATTTATGACCTCCAGCCACATGTTAACTTGCATTTCAACGTTTAATTTTGGGCCTGTTTTATCGGATGCTTTTAAAGTTTTAAATGCATAGTGTATAACATTAATTTTTCGCAAAAATTGTAACATGCGGCAAAAGATAGAATTTTACTAGTACACCAAAGATAGCTTTAATTTTTAACATTTTACAAAGGCAAACCATTACTGCTGAACTTTCCTTGATGTCAAAATGTTTATAATAATAACAATAACACATCAATAAATTGATAATGATAATTAAAACTGATGAAATACAAAAGAATTATTAAATTTCTTTTGCATGTACTATATATATAATAGAATGAGATAACCAGTGTACCGGTTCGCGTTAACAAACAGTTAATATTTTCCTTGAATTCGTTACTGTTAACCAGTCCCGATGCTTTGAGGAAAAAATTATCTAAAAGAAAAAAAAAGGAAGCTAAAGGTGTTCGCATTTACGCACTTAGAGTTTTAGTTTTTGAATTTCATTTGTAGACTTCTCCTCTAATCTAGTTTTATATTTTGTGAAATTTGTGCTTTTTTTAATATATATATATATATATATATATATATATATATAT
>JAPDSC010064003.1:977348-1064881 GCA_026290005.1 Latrodectus geometricus
TGTGTGTGTGTGTGTGTACCATTTACACACTATCAAGAGAGTGTCTTATTATTTTTAAGAGGAAAGCAAACACGTGAAACTTGAGCAATAAAACATTCTCATATCTGTAAAAGTACTAATCCATTAGTAAGTAATCATATTATGAAGAAGCTGAGAATGCTTTCCTTGAAAAGGTAGGAGTGTACTCTCTTCATCAAAAATCTTTTGAATATAAGTGCGACGAAATGTGACGTCGGAAACTGTTCACGAATGCCACTTTAAAAACAAAATGCCACGTGCAAAGAAAAAAGGTTAAATGTGAAAAGAAAAAAAGGGGGAAATAGCCCTCTTAATCCAGGGATTTTAGAGTTTAGTGGCAATCGCTTTGGTTCGTATGACAGTTTGACCTGTGATATAAATTGCAGTCTCCCTCTTTAGGTCCTCGATCTGATTATAACGGGATTAAATTAAGCTACTACCTCTTTCCGACTCAAATCCTCCGAAAGAAAGAAGGCTTAGCCGTCGCCGCTCTATCATCTACCGCACCGAAGGGCGCAGGGGCGCCCCCCACGACTTAAACATTCATACTATTCGAGACGCTTCCAAAAAATTGAAGTTAAGGCTTCGTAAACATTCCATCTAGTTGTAGCAGTACTGGTTTATAAAAGACCTTACATGAAAACAAATTCTTAAATTGTAGAGATATGCAGATAGTCTTGAATTTACGTGCTGCCTTTTTTTCAAATTACAGCATTTTTTATTTCAGTTCTAAGTTACGTACTCAATAGAAGTTAGTTGTTTTATTATTTTCAAGACATGCTTTGCATATAACATAGTTGATTTTATTCCAGTCAATTTTTGCTAACGATGTTGATTCAAAAGTTTTGAAATGCTTCGTTTCCCTTAAGTGTATTATTTATTTAAATATAATTCACTTTTAAAGTTCAACTATTGAACACATTAATCAGTTTTCTATTGAATATATCAATACTTTATTTTGAAATTGATATAATGATTTGCAACGGAAAATCTTCATCACTTCATAAATGAAGTAACTCTCTTATATGTAATATTAAAAAAAAATCGTGAGTTTTTAAATAATAATTTTGAATTTTGTGAAAGACATTGTTATTGAAACAAATAGAAATCATTAATCCTTTCCTCAAAAATATGAATTAAAACAAAAATTTGGTCAACTCTCATTTTGTGAATACAAGACTCTGGTCAAGAAAATGCAATGTTGATTTCATATGTTAACGGAAGAATTAAAAATATTCGTAACAAATAATTAATTTTGAAGTATAGACATTTTTACTAACAAAATATTTGTACTATAATTGTAATTATGTGAGTTACTTTAGCTGTATTAGTGAAATAACAGTACAATTACCTCTAATAATTTCATGACAGCCTTCATAACATATTTAGTTCATTTAATTAATAGTCTAACGCATAACACACTTTATAATACATATGTGCTTTAAAAGTAATATTGAATACATTTTAAAATTAACATTTCAGGAATTTTAGATTAATAATTAATCACATTAATAGGAATATCAGCTATCATTAAACTTACATGATATTTAAATTTTAGTTTTGCATAGCATTCATTGATAAAAATAATTAGCATCCATTTTAAAAACTTCTCCTAATTGTTCCCTTAATAATAAATATAATATCAAGAGAGCAATCACACTGCTACTATATATATATATATATATATATATATATATATATATATATAATAAACTTTATCCAGAAATCAACGATTAATTAGTAATACATAACTTTTATATGTTACTCAAGCTAATAACAATATATAACACTTATTAACTTAAAGAAGAATTAAATGTGTATACAAGAGTCCCACGTAGGTAAATGTATTGTTTACGTCGGTAAATGTACCATCATAACTATATTTACTGAACTTTATGAACCATCTGTAAAATTCCTTAGTGTAATTTGTCATTCAATAAAGTGTTGGATATATACTAGAAGAAAATCAATCTCCGTTTATATTAGTCGATTTTCCGTTATATAGTGAAACTCGTTTGTCTTTTCAATAATTTCGCAATAATAAAACTGTTAAAAACAGTAAGGAATTTTGCAAATTTGCTTCAAAAATTGCAGTAAAATATATTTGAATGTAGTTACATGTTATCAATTAAATTATTTACATTTTATTCATTTGTCGGTATCAATTGTAAAAGTAATGCAGTTTCAACTTATAATGCAAACATGTATGCTTTATAACATGGATATACAAATCTATCACTTGATAAGAAATTTCTTGTTTTTAAAAATGTTTACAGATTGCGGATGAAATTAAAAGAAAAATTTCGAAGAATTTCTAAGATAATCAACTAAATTTGAAAAATAATTGATTATTGATACAATGGTTAATTAGTAGTATATTCACTTTAGAGTGAATCGCAACTTTTCTAATATGCTGCTAATATCAATATGTTAATGTTTTCTGGTTTACATAAAAGTAAAAAGTACCTTCTATTTAGAAGAGCAGCTGTTCTTAAATCGTAATTGTGAAATTCCTTCAAACAGAGAAAATATAAACGCTTCAGTATATCTTTAAAATGATTCTATAGCATGAAACAAACCAAAGTAATTCTATTATTTCCCTGATATTTTATCCCTACTTTACATAAGGATTAACGTCAGATTAAACTTTTCCATTGTTAATTTAAAATAATCGATTTTTATCGGATTTAAAAATCAAGTTTAATATGTATTCCCTGTCAGCAACAAAAAGAAGTTTAAAAATAAAAGTGTCTCTAAAAGAATGTACAAAAATACTGGAAATGTGATTTTTTTTAGTTAGATAATAACCTATAATTATATAGAACATTTTATCCATTGATTATTTAAATATACAATAATTAAAGAAGAACACACACACACAAAAGCTAATTATTGAAATTCTCAAATTAATGTAATGTATTTTTAAATACTTTTTTTGTGTGTGTGAGAGAGTTTAATTACATTCATTTAAGTTTGAATAAATATACGTCAAACTTACTATGTGCCTCGAAAGTTCTAAAATTAACTAGATGGGTACACACATTTTTACTAAATTAATTTATTCTTGAAACATTGACATACGCCGGAGTATACATAAGGCGTTGTAATTATCTATAATACCTTTAAATCATGATACTACTGCGTGAAATATTAAATACTCCTAGTTGTACTTAACTTTAAAACATTCGAATATTAAACAAATTATCTCTTTAGTTAAATACATTAATATTACAATACACCCGCATAAATAATACAGTACAGTTACTTATAATAGCTTTAAATCTCATGATACTATTACTTAAATATTAAATAATTCCAATTACTCTTAACATTAAAACATTGGAATTGTTAACAATTTCTCTTTTAAATATATTAATTCTTAGAATAGATTTAATCAATAAATAATTCCGATCAATGGAAATTAGAGGATTATCTATTCCTAAGCACCTCAGTCAAATCATTAATCGAAAACTTTCACTAGCCTCAAATATTTAAATAATGTGTACAATATTATCCGAATAAACCCATTTAAATGACATTCATATACATATTATCTTTCCGAGTTCTTAGAATATTCCAGTCTAAAAATAAACTTCTCTCCGACAAGCACGATTTTCTCAGAATACAGCTCATAAAGGGAAAATAAATTTAATTGCTTTCATTTAGTTTGACATCAAAAGTTTCAGAGTATAACTATGTATTTATTAGTAACACTGTAAAAGTAACAATGTTGCGTTTATACATTAATCTATTATTTAATAATAAATAAATTGATTTACATAAGCGTTAAGTGAAAAATAAACTGATATTTTAAAAGTATCTGTGAAATTCCTTATCAATTTAATTCTTATTTTTAATACTTGTTGAGTTATCATTCTTATGTTTTATTTCAGTGAATAAAAATCAGGTAAATAATAAACAATAATAAATTATAATAAAGAACAGGAAAAAAAGATAACTTTATGATGTTTCGATAAACATGACCTTTTAAAAAATATATTATTAAGACTGATACTTATTAAGACGTATTAAACAGGGAAAATTTTAATTTTAATGGCTGATTTTTAAATTATTTTGTGTTTGTCATGTTGTTTAGTTATTATGCTTATTTTTGAATAGTTGAATTATTTTGAATTCAGATTTGATAAGATGATTTCTCAATTGTTCTTAATGAAGTTCTATATGTTATTTAATAATCTATTAGTTCGCTTATTTTTTCGTTCTAAAACCGTATGTTCTTAGCAATTAATCCATGAGTATGCATAAAAAGTTATCATTTTCTAACACACATATATTAAAAAAGTTTTAATTAAAGGTTTTTATTGGTTCCTGATGATTGTAATAAACAGCCCCATTTATTATGACTTTTGAGAAAGGAAATTTTTAAGAGGTATATAAATGCTCACAGTTATTAAAAATCAATTTTACTGAAGCATTTAATGATAATAGAACTTGCTTGGGTGTTTAATTTTGCATTATTGATCGATAAAATACACTTCTTTTATATATGTACGTATCCCTTTTGATAAAAGTCTACCACGTTGAGTACGTACCTTTCCAATTACATCATTCCATTTTACAATAAAATCCCCTCCTAATACATTGCAGCCTTTTTAAACCGCTTAGAGCTGAAGTAGATAGCTATCAAGCATCCTACGGTGAAAGGGATTACCTCCTAGCGGGCGATAAGCTAACCAAGCGGCTAAAGTATAGCAGTTCCTCCCGCAGATAAAGTTCCGGTAAAAGAACCGCGCTTTGCCGGACACTGCTTGTTTCGACTCCCGGAAATCATCGCTTTATTAAGCGCTACAACCGGTTCGTTTCCCTTAGCTTCGAAATATTTGGAAAGTGAAAAGTATAAGCTATATAGACAAAGGGCTTTAAGAACAAGGTATGAAGTATTTGCATTTCAATTCACTAAATAAAAATAGAATAAATATTTAATAATTTTTGTTTTTTCAACAAAACTTATTTTTAATGTCAAAAAATTATTGATCCTCAAGTAAGATATTTTTTTAAATATGTTTTTGTTATTTTAAATATTTGCAAATATTACTAATTTGAATCAATTTTTCAAAACAACTTTTTTTCTCAGAAAGGGAAAGGTATAATATAGTCTTACACTTCTAGAGAAAAAAATGTTAAAAGAGATTAGTAACAAATCAGAGTTCATATATAAGATTCAAGAATATTAAATCGTTTATTAGCACATAGAAAATAATTATAATATGAACTGACAAGTCGATTCTAATCTAAAATGTATGTCTATTATATATATTACAAGAAATTTTGACTTGTTTCATTGTTTCATGGATTATATATTTTGACTTGTTTCATTGTTTCATGGATTATATATTTTTTTCTCAAAAACAAAATAATATTTAAATAATAGAAGTTGCTAAATTCAGATATTATAATGTTATTTATTTTTCATTGTATAACATATATCGTTACTAGTAATTACTTATAATAGTTCCAAATCAAAGGAATTTAATTTCAAAAGATAAACTACTAGAAAAATTTAATAAAAAACAACTTTTTTCGTTGCGTTCTTGAATATCTGCTATTAGAAAATTTGTGGAAATTTTTAACAATGCGTAGCTAATATAAATTATAAAAAATTAAATCAGCTTAAATTCTTAACAAAATTAGTTATAACATAATACTTAGCGTAATTTAATTTAAATTTCTTAAAAACAACATTCATATTCAGTGAAAAAAATAAATAATCGAAATTGAATTGCGAGTCGTTAAAAGAATAATTAAAGTTCAAGAGTCCCAATTTTTAATCATTACATATTCTGAAATTCTGTTGAAATCAAAATCACAGCTCAGGAGATAAATCTCATTACAGAGGAGAAAAAGTTTATCCCAAAATCTGTATTTAATACCCACTTGAAAATATTTGTCATTAGTAACAAATCAGAGTTCATGAAGCGGTTTCATTTGGATGGTTGAACGTAGTTTAGCGATATAGGCGAAGTAAAATAAAAAAGTTTTTAACCTTTTCCAGTGATTGGAAAAACTTTCTTTGCACAAATTTATACTGGAAGAGCACGATTTAAGCTTACGAAAGCAACGATTAAAACAGGCTACTTTTTTTTTACACGTCATCTCAATCTCCCATCTCAGCACTTTTTGTTTTTGTTACGAGCAATAAATGGAATAAACCCGTTTAAAATACGAAGATATTTTTTGAGAGGCGCAAGCAACAGTTGTGACACAGGATTAAGGATTTATCCAGATTGGCGTAAGGAAAGAGGTTTCAAAAATAATCCCTAGATTCTAATCACAACATATTTCTAATTTATTTAACTGTAATCTCTCTGTAAATATTACGGGATTTTTCTGCCAATTTTTAAAATGCGTGTTGTTTAAATGAATAAAACTTTAAATTAGGCGACGGTTTTTCTTGTGTTCATTAGAAGACTTTTAGTTTTCTCGGCTAACAAACGATATCATTAACGAAAATAAGCACTTAAAATGCTATGATTACAATTATTTATATTTGAATTACATTGTTGTTCTTCAATTCATTTCATCTTGGTTATTTCTTTAAAAAAAATTTTTCAAGCAAAAAATTTTCTTCTTCTTGTTAATCATGTTAATGATTCATTTTACTAGAATTAAATTGCCAAGTGTGTCATTGAATTTTCACTATCATAATAATAGAATTTAAAAAATACAAGCAAAAAAAATAAATTGTTATTTTTCTTTTATAACTTTCTGAGTTTGATGAACTGATGTTATAACAGAATCATTTACAATGTGTTTAAATAACTTTAAAATTTGCAGTAGTTATTGAAAATGTGGTTGCAATTTTTATATCATTATATTTACAGTTAAGCTCATAGAGTGATTTCGAGAATCATAAAAAAACCAAAAATCATATTTTTTCAAACAGTTTGTGTTTTTTAATTTGTTAAATATTAATTTGTTATTTAAGATAAAATGAATGAAATGAAAAATATTTCATTATTGGCAAATTTTTACATCAGTATAGGAAACTCAAGTTTTTTTTGAAAAACTAGAAAAATATTTTAACATTATTTACAAAAATTAATTTTTGCTATGTATTTCTTAAATTCAACATTTACAAAAATCATTTTTTCTGCCTTATTTTTTTTTACTTGATAGAAATTTTATAATTACGATGAAATTTTTTAAAGTTGCATTGTAACATTTCAAACAAACCAATTAATTTAAGATGAACAATAAATTTCAATAACATATATTCAATAACATATACATTTGAGAAAAATATTTAAATATATTTTATAAAATAATTTATGTATTTAACTAAATAGCTCTGATATTATAAAACAGTTTTATATACTTTACATAGAAAAAAAGAATTTAATTCTAATTATAAGGAATTTATGATATCAATTAAGCAACAGTTTAAAGAAATATTTTATTAATAAGTAATTTGTTTTTAATGAATAATCAAAACAAAGATGTAAATCTGTTATTATTTTTAGATAAATCTGAAACTCAAGAAAATTAAATCAATATAAAAGGGAAAAAAATAAATTCACGCGAAATTCAAATATTACTTTAAAGGTTAAAATAGGCGTTGAATTATACATTATCAATAGAAGCCTAAACTTTTTCCCTTACCAAGTATCATTTACTGTACTGTAAAATATGGACGAGAAATTAGTGCTATCATAAGAAATCATTGCTCCCTCAAGTAATAGGTATCATATGTTATACCAAAAAATCTTATCTTACATTTTTATTAAGTTGTGTTTCATTGTTACTAAGACATTCTGGTAAACAATATTATAAAAACTGATTGATTATATCTCATTCAGTCGTTTCCTTCAATAAAGTTCCTTGCAGGAGTAAATAAACATAATAAGCATTTTGATAAATAATACTTAAATAATCAATAATTTATTGAAGTGATTTGTTAAAAACTCATGAATGTATTTGACAATGATATTAAAGCATACCATTAAAGCAAATAATAATATATCATTTATTGTTCTTTTAAGTTAATAGTAGAAAGAAATTAATTTCCAATACTTGCATGAACTTATTATATTATGCATCACTGCAATTAATTTGAGAAACATCACAATTTAACCAAATCCTTTCCTTTTTAATGTATGATAACATCAGTAATTACCAGGTAAGATAACTCTATAATAGCCACTACTTATATTTTAAGCTATAAACAAACAAGAACGCAGATTCATGAGTTAATCTCATGTCAAACTTCACTAACAAACAACTTAATAGAATCAGCTTTAATAACAGCTGTTGGTGAGACCAAACTTATGCGCAACATAATTCTGGGAAGTTTTATTAGGAATCTCACTGATGTGTGTGTGGTCACAAAATAAGCTATATTTGGGGCAAATATTGACTTAAAACAGCTTTCTAAATCTCAAATGTCATGCAAAGGGATTATGAGCAACTTTATTGCCAAGTCGAAAAAATAAATTCTCGCTTTGACACAACTGGTTTATACACATAACTGAGACATGAATATGGATTATTTAATATGCGTGCTTTCAAAATAAATATTCATGCACAATCTTCAATTGTTTAAACTTAAACAAATTATTATCATCAGAACTTAAAATGGTTTAATTTTAATCGTTCTAGCTCGCGTTTTCGCTGAGAGATTCAAATTAAATTTCATTAAAATATTAATTTGACCATTAGATTTTTCAGAATTGAATGTAACAAACAGTTCCTTACATATTTTAATTGTTGAAACAATTATTTTATACAGATATTCAAATTGTTTTTATACCTGGATAATATTGTTTCCTTTTGGAATCTACGTTTGAGTAGCTCTAATTCTAGGGCACTAGTGTCAATCAACATTATTTCAGTTCTCGTTACATAGATAATAAATTTAAAAAATGTTATTACCAAATAAAAAGGAAAAAAATGATAGAGACACATTACTTGAAGAATACATTTAATTTAAACATAGAAGTATTGTGTGCAGTATTAAATTATGAAATAAACATATTTGTGTAAATTGTACACCTAAAATTTAAAAATATCCATTAACTGAAGAATCTGATTTTATGATTAAAATAATAAATAAATTCATGAAATATTACCTTTTATTCATAACAAACAATTATGAAAAAAACATAGATTAACTATAAATTAAATAAATTTATTCCAAAATTTAAAAGCACAAAAACTTTATTTAAAATAACAAGTTTTAATTATAAAACTAATTTGAATAATAACAAAATAAAACTTAATAATAATCATAAAATGTTGTATTAACCAACCTCCTTTTAACAATTTCCTTATATATTTAATTTTACAGAATATTAAAATAAAAAATGCATGGTAAAATTATAAAGAAAAACTTAAAAATTAAACTACAGTAGTTTTAAAATGGAAAGAAATTTTCAAGAACTCTTTACAGTATAATATTTTTGTTCCTACTTAAAATTTTTTTGTATCATGTAATAGTATAAAAAGAAAAAAAAATTTGATGTTTGAAGACTATTTTCTACACTGTTTCTCCAATCATTTGGTATTTTAAATGAAATGAGGTTTGTTTAAATTAATGATTTTACTCATAATTAATAATATTCTTAAAATAAAGATATCTTGTAATTTTAATTTCCAAGATTAAAAAATATATTTATTTTTTTATAAAGGAATGAGTTTTACACACAAGACAGCTTGATTGTTGGACAAAATACTCATGATAGCAATATGAAAAAATTAAATGTGCAAACAATGCATTAATTTGATGATAAACTTGAAAAAGAGATGACATCAAAGAAGATACTGTGTAAATTAGAAACGGAAACTACTTTCATCTGGATATGTATTTAAATTTGTGTATTAAAAAATGTCACGTAATTCAGAAATGATTTTCCCAATTCACTGAATTTAATTCAGCAGGAATATGATAAGCCAGTGTATTAATATTCGAGTTTTCAGAGGAAATAAATACATAAAAAACATTTTTCGTGACTTTTTTTTTTTTGAGTAAAAATCAAGTGAATTTCAGTTACTTCTCGGATAAAAATAGTAATAATATAATTAAATCCTAAGCCGAACCCACACCACGTTCCTTATCAAGAGACTAACTATTTGGCACAAACTTAATATCCCACATTCCAGCGTAGTCAGTTGGCGTGCGTCACGGCTGCGTTTTGTAAATAAATATACCTTCCGTTTCCTGCAAGCGGGGTATAGCTTGGATACGATCCCAGATAACCCCTGCATGTCCGCTGAAGATAGCCTGGAGAGATGGATACGTTGAAAGAGGCATGACGACATTTCGCGACCATGCTTCAGCTATCTGTGCGGGGGGTGGGGGACCCAAAAACTCGTTCTGACCGCCGATGCTTATCGAATAGCCGAGGAATCTATCCTGACACGTGCCTCAGTGGTTCTTCAGTGAAGCCGCCTAGAAAAAGCGATGTTTGCCTTTCGCCTCTACCGTCGCATAGGGGACCGACAGTGCAGAATCACTCATCTTGAAAATCGCTCTGCACTGGAGAGTAGTGTACTTTGAAGTCCAATGAACAGGAATGGAATATTTCTTTCTTTCGAGTATTTTTGTGTTTTATATTACTTTTGCATTCAAAAATATTTTTCATGATCTCGCAAGTTCATGGTATCACAAAATTGGATTAATCTTCACGAATTGCCCTGAGTAAGGTCCTTCGTTTCATTGGTTCAAAGGTATCGATGAAAATTATATATGATATTATGTACATTAATTAACACTACAAACAATAAATGCTGCTATAATAAATCATTTTAATACCAAAATCTGCATCATAATGATAAAGTATAATAAAATTATTCGAAATATTATAAACATTGATATAACAGCAAATAATAAATTGCATTTAATAATTTTCACACTCAAAATTCTTACACCCACTCCAATTTTTGCTGTATTTTTGTACGCCATATATCAAGGTTGCTTACAACAATTATTTGTGAAATATAATGCTTATCTTGTACATGTTAAGATAAAAAGTATATATTTATTTTAAATTTTCTTAATATTAAAATGGATTCAAAATAGTACTTGAAGTTGACATCAAATATAATTTTGAAAATTTATTCGAAAATTTTCTTAACTTTCCGACAATTTTTTGAGATGAGAAGTACAGTTACTTTTTATTTGAATAACCTTCAATCACATTAAAAAATTGTTGAACAGTTGCTAATCAAGATTGAGGTTAAATGGTTTGGTTTGTTTGACGCTCAACGATCAATTTTTTCCACATAAGGGCTTATAATTTAAAGTGGATTCAGAACCATTGCAAAGGTCCTTCCTAAGGTGGGATTCAAACTCACGAACTGTTAGACTAAAGCAAGAGATGTAACTATTCTTGGGATTAAATGAGTATATTAAAAAATGAGCTAATTTTTTTATCTTAATATTTTTTCACTAAGGGAATTAATTATAAGATAAAAATTGAAAACATTTTATTTCTAGGAAAACCTGATTTTAGACAGCATTTGATTGCAACTCACAAAGCACTTGTGGAATTTAAATTTAAAAAACATCTAAGCAAATATTTTTTAAATGCCATTTATGATGAATCAGCTTTGCAAGCAAGAATAAAAGCTGCATTTTTGTAATAAAATGATATAATTATAGATAGTATACTTTGAGAATTTTAAATTCAATTGACAAAAATTATTGAGTTTCTATTTTCGTTTTCAGAATTTTTTTAAGAATAAAGTTTCTTCCTACAGTTTTCAAAAAAAAATCCCATTATTACATTTATATATTAAATAGCAATATACATTCTTACAAGTTATTGTATCGTTAATTGCATTAAACTTATTATCTATTAAAGAGTTTGTTTCAGGCAATAATAAGAATCAAATCATAATTATATATTCAAAAATGTTGCTACATTGCATATTTTATACTTAATTTCTATTGATAACTAGATTTCGTTATAGAAAACGCAAATTTTCTAATATAAAACACACACATTCATAATGATTCATTAATGAATACAGTAAAATAAAATAAATTTGGTATAAGCAAACGTTTTCAAATCTTTTATTTACTCCTTAATTTTACTTTCTAAAAAGTAAAAATTTAAAAAAAATTACATTTATAAATTAAGAAGGAAAAAAGTATTCTGGAATTTTTTCCATTAATTTATTATCAATCAGAAACGTCTATATAAAAATAAAACAAATAAGATGGATGTTACACATCCATCTTATTGTATATTTTTACATTATAATTTATAAGGTTTAACATTATAATATTAAAGTTTTCATGGAATAATTAGCATGTAAAATATAATTTAGAAACTGCTTAAATATACTTTAAATTATAACAATTTATAATATTATTCTAGTTTACTTTCTAAGAATTTGACTAATAATTCTCATTTATGAAAATGTATTTAATCTGTTACCAAAAAAGCAAAATAAGGATGATCAATAAAATAAAGAACGTTTTATTTTATTTTTTATTATTTGCATTTTAATGAAATTGGAATTTGCAATTTGTTCAAATCAAATGATGCATCATAAACTTTTAATCAATTTTGGCATGCTTTATAAAGACATATGCAAAAAAATTTCGCTAAAATGTTTAATAATATTTAAATTACTATATTCATAAAAGAAACAATATATTATCATTATTAAGTCAAACGTATATTGATTATTATCAAAAACAAATGTATTCTCCTTAATGATTTATAAACCTATATAATTAAAGTTATCTTAATTTGTACATTGTGTGATTAAAAAATCTTATCTTTTGAGATTTTAAAACCAATAACATTTAATTTTAAAATAATGAAGGATAGAATTTCTTATAAACAAATGTGTCCAATAAAAGGCTTCACACAATACTTTTTAAAAAATAATATACAATTAATAATTTATTTAATAAATTCTCTAAAGTATTTTCTACTTCAATCGTATGACTAAGACTAATATTTATTATTAATAAAAAAATAATAAATATTAGTCTTATTTTTTTACATACTTATAATAAAATATTTAAAAATTAATTACTTTTACAAAAATTATAATAACTTATTTATAATCATAAATATTTATTAAAATTTTCTTCGTGATTATTTTTCACCTCAAAAAATATTTTTCAGTGTAACGAAACAACTAAAATGATTCTAGTAAATTAAATAGCATTTAAACATTATTCTGCAATTGAGAAAAACAACATAAAAATGCAAGAATGTGGGTGAATCAATAAATTAAATTAACTCATAACTGAATCAATAAAAAATGGGGGTAAAAAATAGAAATCAAAAGATTTTTTTTATTTCCTTAAAATTCAATCTTTTTGGTGGAAGATTGTATCCTCTTACAACAATTAGAAAAATTTTTGTCGATATATGTTCATTAATTCATTTTTTAAATAACAAATCATTTTTTTCAAATTATGTTTACTTAATTAATGAGCATGATTAAACTTAGTGATTGAAGGATTTATAAAAAGAACATGGGTTTTCTTGAATATATTTATGATTAACATTTCAGTATATAGTTAAATATTACGATCTACCTTGAAAATTAAAGCCTCTTTATTAAATACAGTCTTTATGTATATAATAGATTTTTTAATTTTTTTATTATCCCTTGCTATATTTCAAATAATTTTAATTGGATTAATTTAACTGTTGATTTACGGATCCGGGGCATTGTTAATGTTTCTGTTTAAAGTTTACATTTTTTAAATATAACGTATTTTTCTGTTCAATTTCATTTTTATCAAGAACAATTTAAAAAGCACAATGAAAAAACTGTATTATTATTGGTGAATTTAATAAGAATGGTAATTTTATTTGCAAAAAGTTTTATGCAATAAGTATTTTACACCAAAACAACATCTTTAATATTACATAAGATGTCAAAAAATTCTCAAGCATTGCATATTATCTAAGCAATTAAATTAACATTACTTTGCTAATGTTTACTAATGTAAAAAATATCACATAAAAATAATAAATATAAAAGAAATTGAAAATTGCTTAAATATTTTTAGTATTAATTACAATTAGTAAAGTATTATATCACTTAAATCAATTTTTTATTAGTATTGAAATAATTTTAATTTCATCATTTTTATTTTTTTACGTATCTTAATTATCCTTTAGGAAATTTTAGGGGGCATAATTTTAAGAAGTATTTTTTCATAAAATTTATTTATCAAATTAATAATTTTTTACAATAAATAACCTCCTGTATCTTATAAATTAGCCGCAATTTTGTTTTCTAAGTAATGCAAAATTTTAAGCAGATGATTTACAAGTGTTTTGATGTTTCTAAAACACAGGATTTAAGCTCTTGTCTGACATAAAAGTGAACTTTTAACGTCTTTAATGTTTATTGAAAGGAAAGACAGATTTCGAACAAATTTGAGGGAAGAAGTATATGGAAAAAGCGTATGAATCCTATCATCTTATGGTATGCGTGTTGAAAGTGACATTGAGAATTCGATGTTTAGCTGTAAAAAGGTTTATGGGAAGATGCGTTCATTGAATGTCATGGGACAATTATTCCCGGTTAAGAGTTTCGATAATCGGCTTTATTAGCATGTGGTGCCACTAAGCTGCAGAATTCTTTTCGAGGGGGTTACGGAAGAAAAGTAAGGAATTCGTATAAGCCGCTTACCAGGATATCCGACTGTGGGGTGGAGTAGGTCAACACCAGGAGAAGGTAGCCCAATGCCATTGACGGAGTAAGGCGACGACTTGAGGTAGGCCATACCGCTGGATGGGGCACTCTGGCCGGTCGAGAACGGGGCGCAGGACGATCCGGAGGGCTGGAAAGCGGCTACAGAGGTCGGGGGGCTGCCGCACAGCTGGTGCCCCGACCGGTAAGATAGAAAGCCGGTGAGAGCGGGGCCAAAGTTGTCCCCGCTGCCCCCCCGGCTTTGAACGTCTTCGAAATTTGGCCACAGCTTTACGGCCAGTTCCACCGGCTGAGGAAGTTACGGAGTTGCAAAGTACGCGGTAGCCACGTTTCTGCCGCGGCCGCCACACACGACTCCCGACCGCCCGCCCAGCGCCACGCCTACCTCCGCGCAGGCCACACCCAGCCGCTGCTTCCGGCCTCCAATGAGGAGCGCTCTCTGACCAGGAGAGAGTTTTTTTTCCCCTGCTCCTTTCAACCCGTCGACATATGCCATCTTTCCTATGTTTCCTACCCCCAATAGCAATTTAAAACTGCTGGTAGAGGGAAGGCGCGCACTTTCTAAAACTTTCGCAAAACGGACGTAGCAATCATTTTCGGCAAATTTTCAAAAGATCTTGTTTTGTTGATTTTTCAGTTCTGCTTCGTCATTTGAGGTTGGATGGATGTTTGAGTGAATGTTCCTTGTCATTCATCTTGCATAAAGGCAAATCTAACAATATGCTTCGTGCGTTAAAGGCGCAATTAACTTAGGATGGTATTTGCAGCTCATCAAATAGCTTTCAGCCTTACAGTAATGCTATATTCTATGTTAAAAAAATAAATAGGAAATTGGAGTTACAAGTAAAAGAAACCGAGAATCTAACTATTAAAAATGTGAACTTTGTGTGAACTGCTTTTTCTTTTAAAATAATTTACACATCAAAAATAAATAAATTTTGATTCGGGAATTTTTTATTACATTTTTAAATGTCCAAGAAAAATAATTAGCCTTACCAATAAAATGTTTGCTTTTGTAATGGTTTGAATTTCTTAAAAAACATGCTTCATTTTCATCAAATTAAAAAAAAGTAGATATTTTAATTTCTATTTATGGGAAAAATGAATGAATATGAAAGAATTTATTTAATGAGTTGAATGAACGCAAGAAATAAAATGAAGTGTTAGTGAAAAATTAATTACAACATGCTATTAAAAATTGTTCTCGGCTTTTAAAAAAAAAAAAAAAAAAAAAAAAAAAAGCGGAAATGTAAGAAAAAAATTCAATTCTTTTTCTTATTTCAAAATTCTGTTTTAACTTTATTAAATGATTTGTCATATTAGATAATGTAAGCATAAGTCATTAAAATGACTTAAAAATGAATTAATCTTATTTTTCGTCAATATGCACTCTGATGTAATTGGCAGCATGTTAAACATATATTAGAAATTCAAATTCGACTAACTTCCATGAGTTATTTTTCCTAAAAAGATTGCATAAAAATCCGTAAGAAAATGTTTGTTTGATCTTTCAAAATTTTTTCTTCTCAAATATAGTGCCCTACATTGTTTTTCTTCATTAAAGAAAAGTTTTACACAAAAAATACTAGAGATATTATCAAAAAAATATTAACAATATAAATCAATATCAAACATTAATCAATTTATATGATCATATTTTACTGAATGAAAGCAAATACTCGAATGAAATGTTTGCTATAATTCATAAAATCTTTGCATTTAAGTCAAGTTAAATTTGCTTATTAACAATTATAATTTAATTAATAGTTTACTTATTAATAATAATTATAATTTGCTTTATAATACCAAAACGATAAATACTTTAGATATCATTAGAAAATTATAAACAGAAGATTAAAATCTTTAGCACTAAGTTTCATTGTATCCCAATTGTATTTATTATAAAATACAATTATAGAAAAATATTATTATTGAATTATTAATCGATAGAACGCTTTTCAACATCAAATTCTACAAATATTTAAAAATGTTGATATGCAAATTTAAAATGTAAGTTTCTATTTTACAGAAATATAGAAAAGGAGAACTTTTGCTTACCAGTTAGCTTCACATTAATTAAATACTGTGTTCTTAGAAGTAAAAAATTGATTTATAAAGTTATGTTTACAGATAATATGTAGAATAGAAAAAATAATAGACAGGTCTGCAGATCCATAGAAATTAATTATTTCTTGTGAAATATCTTATTTCTATGGGTGTCTAAAGAGCTTCTTTTAACATAAAAAAATGTATAATAGCAGTGAAAAATAAGTAACAAAATATTTGTACTTTATTGCTAAATGTTCCAATAAATTTATTCTTAATAATAATTAAAATAAAAGGTTAATCGACTCAATAAAGATTAAAATTTTGTAAATTATAGAATTTTAATAAATTGCTTGTGATGTAAAAAATAAATAAAGGACTATATAACCATAAATACTATAACCATATACATAATTCTATGATCATAAAACAGGAATTAATCATTATGCGTAAAATATTATTTTCAAAGATTATTAGTTTTCTATGCAATTTTTTAAATAAAAAATTCAAAAGAACACATGGGTGATTTATTATTATTTCTTAAGGGAAAAAATGATTTTTTTAACATACAAAATGTTATAAAAAATAAAGTTTTACCATAGTGCAATTTCTCCAAAAGCGCAAAAGTCTTGGAAACAAGAAGCATAAGACATTAAGTGTTATATTATCCTTCATATTTAGTGTTTATTAAAAGAATAAAAATATCGAATGAATATGATCTAACGTTCAGTTAGTCCGATTATAAATTCTGACCCTGCACTTCCGATGAAATATTGTCAAAGTAAAACCGAAAACTACTTAACCGTATTAAAACTTAGAAAAATTTGTGTTTGCATAAATCCCCGCCATTTTTAATTTACTAAGCCGATTTCATTAGCAGTGTCTTTAATTTTGTGGAAGCAATTACATTTCTTTCTCTCTTTATTTATACTTTTTTTCCCCGAGAATTTGTTTCCAAGTTCGATTTTATGCTTTCAAAAAATTTTTCCCCTCTCTTCTCTTATTTTTCTTCTCCTGGTCAAAATACTCCGCTAGAAATTAGCTCTGGCTAAGATGTGAAGCTGCTTATTTTCGTCCTGCGCCCCCCCCCCTTCTTTTCCGCTTTTTACGAAAAAACAAATCGTCATTAGGAGGAAAAGAAGATAGGGAAAAGTAGACACAATAGTCTTGGAGTCGACAGCACTTCGTAAAGCGCTTATAGAAGGGATGACATGCAATCGGCACTACTTAGAAGCGCTAATTCTTCAGAAGCAGCACTGACTTTTATCGACCCATTTTTTTAATGAAAACTTTGATAGCAGGTCTTAAAACGCCTCAGTGTAGTGCAAGAAACAATTAAGTGGAAATACTCAACAATTAAAAGAAGTAAGGAAAAAAGTTACTCAGTTGCAAATAAACAGAATTACTTACTGATGATTAAAAATTAGTAATAATCAGCTATAAAAACAGAATTTATAAATTTATTTAATCAAATTTGTCGTAATTTTTTGTTTATATGACAAGCTAAAGATAAGTGAAAAATGGTGTTGATTCATTTGAATACTACTCATTAATTGATGCAGTAAGATTAAGTAGTAATTGTATTGAATAATGAAAAGTGAAAGAGCATTACATTTTTTTATTATATTTTTAAATGAATGATTATATATGCAATTATTTTTACAGAATAAAATAATAATGACAATAACACAATCATTGTTTCTTTAATTAATCAATTATGAAAAATTCTATTGTGAATTTCATAAATAACGTATTTATTCAGTTAATGACAAATTTTGCTTCACGTGAAATCTAAATATTTAATTTTTTAATCACAAAAATTAATAAAAACATTTCAATTCTATACGGATATATATGCTGAGTAAAATTCTCACTATCTTTTTCATAACAAATTTCATTTCTATTTTTAAGTATTATGGTTTGATTGGGAATCTATAAATCATACTAATTTTCTATCTTTATGTTGTAGTCCTTAAGCTAGAAAACAAAGAGGAAGAATAATACTTAAATGTTGATCTTAATTGATTATTTTAATACTAAATAACAAATCTGAGAATTATAATTAGTGATGGCTTCTTAAATTTTTATTTTAAAATGGTGATTTTTTAAATTCGAGTAATAAATACTTATATATTTAATAAAATATAAAAATCACTAATAAAATGTATAAATAGATAAACTCAGAACAGATATTTATATCTATATATTGATTATTGGTTTATATCTATGTAATGATTGAGAAAATATTTATTTCAATTTATAAATATTTGAACATTTTCTAATAAAACTATTGTATACTTATTATAGATTTATTTCACCAAATTTTTTGGCTATTAGAATTATTGGAATTATACCTTATTGGTGAATGTGTTGGTCTTGTAACTAAAAAGGGACTGAGAAGAAAATTGCCAGAAGCCATATGACTAATATGATTTATGCATGAACTAATTTTATATGTAATATGTTCTCTTTCGAATTATTTATAGGATTGAGGATTTGAAGGAAAAGGAGATTATGAGTTAAATCATATTTTTGAAACCTTCCTGATTTAGACAAATTAAGGAAACAATCATTCAAATTCAATACTTGGACGAGACGCTGTTATTGAAATGTTATCTCAAAATCATCATGCAAGTTTATTTGGTTATTTTCTTTCTAATTGAAGTTCAGACTGTCACAATGGATGAAATAAATGCTCAAAATATAAGAATTAGGCTTAGAAGTACGATATTAAATTGTATACAGATTTATAAAAATTACACGTGCAACATTTTTTTAAATATTTTGTTTTATAAACTACACGCCGTTTTAAAGGAACATTAAAAATTGAAAGAAAATTTTAAATTGATTCCTTACCAAAATCATCCATGTATTCAAATTCAAAGGTCAGCATTCAAGCAGCTTCTGGATTCCTAGGCCAAAATGCTAACAAAGAAGGGGAAAAAAAAAAAAAAAAAAAAAACATAATTATGGAGAAAACATTAATTTTCATTATTCTAAAACAAAAATTTAAGAAACAAATTATAAGGATGAAATCACAGAGAGTTTGTAAATCAATTAATACATTTTAGATAAATAAAGAAAAGTGAAAATTTACATATTATATAAATCAGCATCATTTGAAATAGTAGTGTTTTACTAAAAATAGATAGACTATAGCTAATATGAAAATATTTTCTTTCCCTTGAAACCTATTAAAAGTTTTTATTTATATCACAATTTTCTATTTTTTAATATGCAAACAAATTTTTAGTTGATTAAGTCAAACATTTAAATTTACTTAATATTTGAAAATATTTTTCAGTTTCATTTTTTAAATATTTATTTTTATATTTTCCTTGACATAACGTTTTTCTTGATTTTCACAGAGGTTTTTTTCCCCCCAACTACTCGATGGAATACAATCTACATACACACTAAGATAAAATTAATGTACAAAAGCATTATTTGTTACTACTGTTTATATGCTTATGAAACACTTACAGAGTTATTCTAATACTCTGTTCAAAATTTTAAACACACACAGCCAATTTTTGATTTAGATTTTTAAAGTTCAATTCTTAGAAACATGTTACAGGGAAATTTAAATCAGTAATAAACCATGTAATATCAGTGAAATTAAATTACTAGCTTTTGAATTATTCAGTGTGATGTAATTATTTTAAAACTTTTCTCTGTAAAATGATTCTTTTTTACCAAGGTCATTGTTCTGTCCAAAGAAAATTTGAAACTATCAAGTGTTCATTAAGTATGTCATAGTGCTTACTTACAGACACCGTTTTGCTTCAAATTTGGTGAGCCAGAAAATATGTAATCTTGAACTCCGAAAAGTTTTTGTTTTTCACTTCAGTTTGATAAAAAAAATAATTTATGTTGATTTGATCTAATACAATTGAGATTTTTATATTCTTTATGCCATGAGGGTTGGTTGGTTGGCGCAAGGTCCAAGTAAGGACAAGCTTCGCCAGTAACGCCATGAGGGATTAAATTAATAGATAAACAATTTTTTCTCAATTTTTTTTCCAGTCCAAAGTAATATTATTGGATAAAATTCATACTCAGTTTGAAAGCAATGTGTTCAGAAATTTTTCCCTACCGGTACTAAATACTGACAACCCACGTAAAATGAGAAATAAAAAAGTTTATAATACAATTTTAGCAAAAAAAAAAAAAAAAAAAAAAAAAAAAAAAAAAAAAAAATTATGTGATACAAATGTCAACATACATTACTGCTATTCATACAAACTAAAATTTCTAGCATTCTAAAAATGTTTTTTAAAGAAAATAAATACAAATACTTTTCATCATTGGAATTATTTTTTCTTATTCTCAGCTATTAATACTTGTTTTTACTCTTCTTTTGTTATATTGTTTCAAGAAAGAAACAATGCTTGTAGTTTGCATACATTACTACAAATTCGTTTATTGCGAAAATATTCAAAAAAAATTTTCTTTTAAATACTGTAGAAAGTAACAATATTTGCTTCAACTGGAAAGAGATTCAAAGAAATGTAACAATAGGCCAGTATTGTAGAATGTTAAAAAATCGATCGTTATCTCTTATGTGACAATTCTGTAAACTTCTTTTTATTTCACAAAGCTTGGGCATCAAATTGTAGGTATTGCATTTCCAAAACATTATTTTGAAAGTGTTCCAGTTGTAAGAGACAAGCAAAATAATGCGTATTGCTGTATCAGATATTTATATTTAAAGTAATTAAAGATTTTTTTTCCATTTTATTTTTGTAAATAAAATATAATCTAAAAAATTATAAATTTTTTTAATTAATATCAAACAAGGAAAATTAATAATTACTAATCATGGACTATTTAATAGGTTGACAATAATTAAAGTAATATCAGGAGAATAACTTACATTTACATTAAATTAACAATAAAAGAAAATAAAGTTGATCAAATAATTCTAAATAAAGAAATCATCTTTCAAAATATTATCTGTATTCCTCATCTTAATCATACACATATTTATAATATAATATAATTATATTCTAGAAAATGTATTGCATGGATCCGCTTAGAAGTTATAAAAAAAGTTTAAGCTATCTAATTTTTACGTATTATTATTTACAAGATATTTCTTTATAATTTTTGCATAAATTTATTCTAAGGAAACCTTTAATTTTAAACTTATAGAAAAAAAATAAAATTTCAATCACTAACAAAAATATACTATAAAAATAAGTTCGTAAGCTCCTTCATCAATTTAATTTAAATCTGTAAAAATTAAAAAATACTTTTATTACATTTTTTTTATATCTTATTACTTATTTAATTGTGAATTAATTCAAACACAACAAGTAAAATTTAAAAAAAATAGCTAAGAAAACTGATAAATTATTCAAATGCCGAAAATAATTTAAGAGCAGTGAATTTGTGTTATTATCATAATTATAATTGATAAATATTTTTTCGATAACTTTGTGAATTAAAGGCACAAAAAATATTTATCATGTAAATTACTTCAGATATAGTTAACTCTAAAAAATTTTAAGAATTTTATATTTCCTTCCCTATAAATAATAATCAAAAGAATTATTACATTTTGGTTATAAACACAGCTGACAAGATACATCGCGTCTGTCTAATTCCTCACATTTTAAAATGAAATATGTAATTTGAAAAAAAGGATTTTTATAAATAAAAAAAAATCATAGCTTCGATTCCAAAGTTGTGATGTTTTCTTATTTTGAATATAAATAATATGTACCTTTTAAATTTCCTAATTTTTCTTATAATACACTCCCTTAATTCATACATGCATTATTAAGCAAAAATGAAATAAATATAGTGAAATAATCAAATTCTCTTTTTATATAAAAATCATTTACATGCAGTTATAGATTTTGTTCAACATTTTAAGTTTTTTTTTGAAGAAATTCAATATGGTGCTAAAGTTGAATGCTGATGTGCTTCATTTTTTAAATCTCTATTTCCCAGTTAGCTCTATATTTATACTTCAATGATTGTATTTTTAACTTTGATTACGTCCCTCAATTAAAACGGGAATCAAGTTTGCTTTGAAAAAATTACAATAAACATGATAGAAATATAATAAAACGCATTTATCCTAGCATTCATATATTTAAAGTTATGCACAAATGTCAATGTTTATTTATATAAAAATTTTTGACGATATTTCTAAGTTTTAGAACATTATGATTTATTTTTAAAAGTTAATTATTTATGTTTTAATTAGGTATGTTTTAATAAGGTATGGTCTTATTTAATTAAGACTTTCTACAAATTATCGTTTTTTAAATCTTGTAATGTAAAAATTACTAAGACATTAATAGAAATGGAATGAAAAAACTCACGCACGGATTACCCAACTATGTCTTAGAAGAACCAAGTTGCCAATAACTTTCAAAGTCTACTATTCAAGTCCAGATTGAAGTCCAGTTTTCACGGATATAGGAAGAAATTTTGTTGTTTAAAAATTCCCCTCCACAAAACTAATGTTCTGTTAGAGGTGTGTATTCTTTTACTGCGATACACCATTTAACCTAATTCAACCGTACCTCCTTTGCTTCCGTAAATGTTTACATTTTGAAGAGTTTTAATCCAGTCGTTGTGTGTGTGTTGTAAAGGGAAAAGGTTCACCGACTCCCCCAGACATTTGAAAGGAAAAAAATTCATATTTTTTTACATCAGCGGGTGATGTTAGAAAGATGAGTTCATTGTTCGGTTCTACAGTCGTGTTGATTAAACTTATTGAAAAGGTCAACGACGTGATTAACGTAAGAAAAAAAATACAGATTCGGAGTGGGAAACTTAAAAATAATAAAATCTATCTCGGCAGATGGAATGATGAAAATGGTTTGTGTTGAAGGTCTGGCATTGTCTACAATCAAGTGATAATCCCTCGGGACGAGGAAACGGTTTGCAAATATAAGGAATCGTAGGTTGGAGAATCTTTTCTTCATGGTTCATATACGAGGTTGAATGAAACTTTGCATTCTTTTTTCATCTCTAAAGTTAAAAGGGGAGAAAAGATTGCAAGTGTGAGAGTTTATTTCCTCTCTTCGACTATTATTTACTCAACCTTATTGTTAAACAAAAAATAAATAGAAAGCCTAAAACAACAGAAGCATAGCTGCGTATTTGCCTGGCGTTGATCAACCGAACCAAATTTCAGTTTAATGTGAACGTGAGGAAAATGTGTAAAACAAAGATAATACGAAAGCATGCACAATAAATGCACAATAATGAGATACCAGCTGGAATTGTTTTAGGAGAGTCATGATAGTTTGAAAACATAAAATGATATAATGTAAAATTAAATGTGTTTCATGTGCATTTTTAATTATGTAAAAGAACAAGCTTTCTAAAAATTAGGGATCAAAATTCTTCAAATCCTATTAATCAGCCACTTTATATATATATATATATATATATATATATATATATATATATATATATATTAGCACATAAAATTTTTAAAAATTAAATTGTACACTTTTCACCAATATAAAATCAAATATTTTATGCCGAAATCAGCCATTTTTCAAACATCAAATATATAAAAGAATGTATTTTAAATTTAAGTATAAAATATTTTAAGTATTTTCATAAGTACACACTAAATATTTCGCTTTTCGTGCATTTTCGTTGCATTGCAGCTATACTTTGGTAGAAAATATAAGATGAAATGAAAATAAATATTGTATAGTAATGTAGCTTTTTAAAATTACTACAGACGCACAATTTTGCAGTATTCTTTTCATTATTTGTTCTTTCAAGCTTTGTTACTATATTTACATTTAAGAGAACGCGTTATGTTATTATTACTGCATTTATTTAAATTTTGAAAACCCATGTATGTTTTTGGAGTTTCTATCCAACATTATATATGTGTCACTTCGAATTTACGTATAATTTATCATTTTGCCATTTCTCATTTATTTTGTTATTTACAAATGGTATTAATGAAAATTCTTGTCTCTAGACTCTATAGGGCACTACAATTTTTTTATTAAAATATATTTTTTGCATTTTTAAATATTTAGGATATTTAATTACAAAAATTTAAAATTTCTTTTTAAAACTTAATATTGTTTTTTTATACACGCTTTTTAATCTTTCAAAAAGTATTTCCAAGTAATTTATTAAGCAGCTTGATTTCAAGCGTAAATTTTTTTTTCAAATTTGCATGATACAGAGAATAATTTTTAATCCATAAAAGAATACAACTTAAATTCCCTTTAAAAATAAAGTTAATTTTACTTTGAATATAGATCTAAACAGGCAAAAAATTGATTTAATACAAAATTAGTACTGAAAGTTGGATCATTTTATTATACTTCGAGGTATATAGTTTAACAAGAAATAATTGAAGAAGGGTTTTGCAATTCTCAAATGAAAAACATCAAAAGGAATTCGAGTGAATTATATATTTAAACTTCAAAATTGATTTTACTGAAAAAAATTAGCAATTTCTGAATTTTTCTTATTGTAAATTTATTTTGTCCAACAAAAGTTGTTTGTATCAGAAAAATAATCGTACATTAATTTAACTATCATGTTCACAAAAGTTCATATATTTGTAGTTATGTGTTTTGTAAATAAAATCTCTTGTATAAAAACATGCTGAAAAAATTAGTAAAGAATACTAGGGGAAGTTAACTTAATAATTTTTTTAGTTATATTGAACTAAGTAAACTTTGGGCAGCGTAATTCTGAAACATTTTTCCAATAAAATTGAGATAATATAATATTATAATGGATTATTTTTATTAAATGAATGATTCATATTTTGTTTTATTTATATACAGATAAGGTTACATGATATTCCCAGAGGTATCATTTCACTTGGAGTACATTGAGATTACAACCTATTTAACATACTCCAGCAGTCCTTGGTGAATTCGACTGATCTTCATTTAAGTCAGGAATTAAACTCACTACGTTTTGATAAAGAAAACGACGTCTTGTTTTGCACATGAAACATTTCACTTAATATAAATACCGATCACTCTTTGAAAGGCATGTTGTCCCAACTTTACCTTGCGTTTCTTTATTTACCAACTTTAAAAATAATCTTGAACTTTATAAGTTCTAAATTATTTTTTCAGTAGATTTGTTAGACCAGACAAACAAAGTTATACTTTTCTAATGTTCTCGGCAGCGTGATTTTTATTAAAAGAAAGTATTTTTTGAAGATAAATTAGCTGTGTATAAAAGTTTATATAAGTTCTAAGCGTAAAGAAAAATATAGTAGAAAAACTTTTATTTGTGCTGAAAATAAAGAAATTTAAGACTCAACGAAAAAAAAATTTTACATTTTCTTTTAATACTCACAGTTTCAACTGTATTTAGTTAAAAAAAAATTTCTTTTAATTAACTATACAAGATTTCAAAAAAAAAAAATTCTTTAAATTAAATACAAAACAATTTGAAAAATGGGATGTGTATGTAAACCTTCAAGTATAGAAAAAAGATTCTTTTTCGTTTGATGTTTCTTATGAATTATAAATTTAAAATTGCTTTATTTATTTTTGTTTCTGCTATAATAAAAACATAAATCAGACATTAAATGAAATGCTTAAGGAATGTCTTAAATAATAACAATAATTTTCGCATTGCTATATTTTATGTTATTTTTTTTAAGCATCTGTTTATTTTTATGCTCGATTTTATGTGAAGTAATTTAATCTGTGTATATAAAATAGGTTTTATTTTTTTGTCCTGATATGGTCTTCAAATGATATGACATTTTTCTGCCTGTCAAGGATAGCAGTGCGGATGAGATATATTCCTTTTGTGCAGAAAGGATTGGTAAAACCGGGCACAACTTGATTGTATATAGTGACTTTCAAGGTGACAGAATTAAGCTCTTACTATAGTTAAGTGAAATGAAAATACTTTGTTCCCTTTTGATCATGCATCTTCAAATATCAATTGTGAATTAATACACTTAAATAAACCCTGCAAATTGTAAGAGTGAACTATTCTATGACCTATGTATTTTATTTAGGATTTTTCAACTTAAGTCATTCACATAGTATGTAAATTATTAAAGTAGCACAACACGTGCTGAATATTTCGGCCAAAGTTTTAGCATATTTTATTCTCAATTTCTATTAATTACTGTAATCATAAAAGTTTAACAATTTTCATTAAATGGAATTAAATGGAATAATTTTTGCTGCAAAAATTGTTTTGGAAATCAACAACAGTTGATTAACTAAGTAATCAACAGCAGTTGATTTCCCAAACAATATAAATTTAAGAATATTGTTTTCGTCCTGAAATTTTTTTATATTTGTGTTGTTATATCTGCTTCTCAGGAAACAAATTCAAACTAAGAAGCAAAACTATTCTCTCATGACTGTGATCATAATTTTTAAGAAAATTGATCTAGATAATCCCAATTTATAAACTGTTTTTCTGATTTTTTTCTATAAAAGTTATATGATATTGAAATAATAAAATTTCATTTTAATTAATTTGTAACTTACATTTTATTTATCATTATCATAAGAAAAATTCGTGCATGCTTACTTCCTTCGCATGCTAGTTATTAAAATAGTGTAATTTTTTAAATTGATGCAAGAATCATAATTTTAAAGCCAACATAATTGCAACCAACTTCTTAATCAATCGAAAAAATGTGTAAGTAGGCTAATTTTACTTTGATTTCTTAAAGAAATATCATTTATTGTAATTTCTCTCTCTCCTAACTCTAACTGCACATATTATATTCAATATTTTCTCAGGGATTTATTAATTTGTTTCCTTATTTTCAATCATCTTGAATTATTATAAAATACCGTTAATTTAACTTTAAGAGACGTTGAACAAAGAGAACTGTTATGTGAACCGGAGAAATAAACAGTCAGAAAATCTAAAAATATAAATTCACCCTTTTATTCACAATTTAATAACTGTTAGTAATAATGTAAACAATAAAAATGCATCTTACTTTTGAGATTAATATTTACATTAGTTCGTATACAAATCTCAATTTTTACATTTCACGAATTTTAATTTAATATTTCAAGAAATTTTTAATTTAATAATTACTTTCGTAAACATTAGATTTTACAATTGAGTAGTGCAAATACTTAACTTTTATATTTTAATTTTATTAAAATATTTCATGTATTAAAAGCCTGTGAGTAAAATACCTTAATAGAGCAACATATTTTAATCACAAAATTTGATATTTATCAAATCAAATTGGTGTGAAATTTTCTTTTTAACTATTTCATCATTTTTATGTTTTCAGCCTTTAAAGAAGAATGAACAAAGATTAAGAGAGGGAAATCACGATTAGATTAAATATTGGTAGTGACTATTTCAATTATGTCAGACGCATCTAATTTTATCCCCAGGTTTTCTCCATTCGATAAGAGGTCAAGTTGAATTCAGCAGGATAGAAAGCAAGGTCTCGATTTGCTCGGAATGGTCGCGTCATTCCTATTTATTTTTTAAGAGCTAAAATGCTTTTAATCGGCGTCGCGCTGTCATTAAAGGACCTTAATCTCGGGGGCGCGTGAAAGGGGACTTTTCCCTTAGGGGGTGCGGGGGAAGTTGCTAAGTGAGGGCGTCATTGTGAAAATGCAATTGTCGTGTTAGAGTACGTCGTCTCCAAAGTCACTCGCATAATTGTCGCTCCTTTTGTGGCCAAGGGAATGAGAGTTGAGCAAATATTTGACGCATACGTATGTCAATACTCTGCCTTCGCTCCCGTGCTTGAGCCATGCCGGGAATTCATAAATTCATAAGTACTTCCTCCCTGGGCTCCATAATGGCTGCGTCCATCCTGCCCTTACACTGACCGAGAGATGGATAGACCACGAACACTGAATTCGCAAGCAGTTTTACTCGGGTAAGCTCATGCCACATTAATAAGCGGCTATTTTTTCCCCCAAAAAAATCACTTCTCACTTATTTTTGCTTCCTTCAACTAGATGTTTTGATTGAGTCGAAAAGTTCTTTCGTCTAACTATTCTTCAATGAGAAAAACTCGGATTTCTAAAAAAGTTCTGAAATTAATGATTGTTGTGAAAATAAAAAAAATCTTATCATGTGGTATTATCTTTATTCTTAAAATTTTACTTTTCAAAAAATTTTAGACGCAAAGAATATTAAACTTATAATTAATTAAACAGAAATTTTTTAGCTCTTATAAATGATCCCAGAAATGTGTATAAACAGTTTCTGATGGACACATCCTCCCTATGAAAAATATCTGTTTTGAATCTTCTTGCAAGATACATGGCAGTTTATTTATTAACCATTAGGTAAAATATAGCTTTATTAAAATTGTTAAGAAATTATTAATTTTATACCATTTTTAAAACTTTACAAAATGAATAATATATTATACAAGCCAAGTATTATATTATTTAAGGATTACGGATTCTAATCCTACTTTCTACGTAGCAAAAGGTAATCATAATATACACAAGCAAGCAATAATGACTGTAGCAAGATGTTGAAAGTTAAAAAAAAAAATAAATAATAATAATAAATATAAGTTCCTTTTATTTATTTTTCTTTTCAAGAGAAATTGAAACTTCGTTGGATATCAGGATTAAAAATAAATACATACAAATCAAATAAATTAAAAGTAAGGGATTTATGAGCGTATATAATAGAATTTTTGGATACTTGTTTTACGATAACAAGAAAGAGAAATTTACATTTTGAATTTATACGCATTTTTGAAGCAGCACATAAAATACTTTTTTCCATTTTATATAATGATGAAGGCAGATATCAAAATTAAAATTTTACATTTAAATAATATATCTTAGATGCATTAAATTTTATGTTGTAAATTTCTATACGCCCCCTCACCTAGTTTCATGTTAGTGTGTAACAGATATCATGAATCAACTAACTCACACGCATACTTCTCAGAATAAATCTGTTAATCCTGGATCATCTCTCTACCTGGTCTCATAATCTATAAAGGCCCAAAATATGTAGGATTTAGTTGACCACATTGAATCCTTTCGCCAATTGATGTGATATTTTCATCTGCACAGCTGTTTGACAATGAATGTAGAAGACTGAAAATAAATCCGACTTCCTTGTAGAGCATAAAAATAGGAAATCTCTCTATATAAAGAATATTTTCCTTCTTAATCCTGTAAAAATATTTTCTAATAAAAGATTATAACACATCTTTTTTTTATAATAAGAATTATTTTTTTAAAGTAGATGTAACAAATATTTTTTAATTTTAGGACTATAATTTTTGTTTCAATTCAATCAGAAAATTTTATATATATGAAGTGTGGTTTTTCAAACAAATTTAAAATTTTTAATATTCGTATAAAGTATTATCAAAAATCCATCTAAATATTGCGTAGTAATATTTCTTTTGGACAATTTAATTTAATTTTTATATAAATTCAATTGATTTAATTGCTTATTTATAGCATTACACAAGAATTTACTTCAAAAATGAGATAACGATGAATATATTTTTAGTAGAAAAGAGATTAAAATTAGCCGAAAATAATGAAAATAATAATCTATAGATAACATATGTTAGATTATTCTGTAATCAATGTGTTATTTAAATAGGTAAAAGTGAAAGTAAACTGGAAAAACAATTTTTATTTTAAATTTTCTATATCCTAAACCAGTCAAAATGATGTAAATTATAGGAAAAAGTCTATTTAAAGATAATTCTGTTAGACAGTAGGAAATTAATCACAATCAAAGGGAAACTAGAAAATTTTAAACATTATTTAAGTTATATGAAGAAAAACATAATGCATGTAATAATGAATTTAGTAGAAAAAGAGTATTTATATTGTACTTTTTTGATTAGTCTTAACCATATGAAATAACATTCGTTGAATATTTTTCGAGTGTTACTTTTCATTTTTTTCTTTCCAAACAGTTTAGGTGAAATAAAAATGAAGCTTAAAAATCTGAAATGAATTAAAGAGAACATTGTTTGCTGGTTTAAATAAGCAAAATAAATTATTGCTTGAAAAATTAAAAGAAAAAAATGAACATCGCTCCTAAAATTTGGTTGTGTTCTTTTTCTCATTTTGTTAATGCTTTCTTTAATTTTTCTATTATTTTTTAATGCATGAAAAACCATTGAAATGGTTTTTTGGTTCAGTTTTATACTAACAAACACTTTTTTAATTAATGGAAAATTCTTCTCTTTCTCTTTGAATTTTAATATTCATCAACCGTCAATTTATTTTATGCTCCAGTTGGAAAGTGAGTAAAAAAAGTCAAAAAAACAAAGAACGCACCTTTTTCATGGAGGTAAGTTAATAATTCCCTCTACGTTCTTCATTATGCCATCATTACAAAAGAAAAAAAAACAATTTTTTCCCTCTTTTAAATTCCCTCTAACTCTTCTTTCTATCGTTAAAATAAAACAAAAAAAAATTCTTTAAGCTTAATTAACTGTTTTTGGTCTCCGTTACCGTAAATCAGTAACGGCATATTTTAATTCTGATTACGTTGTATGCATTTACTTACGAATTCTCCAACGTAGAAAAAAAAGCGATATAATGAGTAAAAAAGGGAAATATGTACACAAAAAACAAGCTATGAAACAAAAAATTAAAACTCCGTTGAATCATGCATTTTGAATAATACGCTTATCGTTTCCAAGCTTTTTAGAAAACATTTTTGCTTAGGTTTTTAACACCAAATGAAATTTTTGTAATTTGTAGAGTGTTAAAAATCCCTTTTTTCATTTTTGGGAAATTTAACATGTATTTAAATAATATACTTTGAATGTAAATGATTCCTTTTTTTTGTCGATAGTACAAAAATTAAAGATTACCTTATGCGTGAATATTTATACATATGTATCTATATTTATTTACTAATAAATATTTTATTTGATTTGATTTTTCCACTCCACACTTAAATACTCATATACGTAATTATAAAAGAACACAGATAATAAAAAAAAATTAAAGCTATAATTCCTAAATTTATTTAGTTGAAATATACAAGTCAGAAAATGTGAAATTCGCAAAGGGTGCTTCTTATATAAAGAAACTTTAAAGAAAAAAAACATAACAAGAACTTCTTAACATATTCAGTAAAAGCAGATTTATTGTCCATGAAGAAGTAAGCTATATGAACAGAGCATAATTCCTTGCCATTCAAGTCATAATAATAAAGAGAGAGGGAGTACATAGACATATTTATGAAATGTGATTTTTATTTTATTAATCGAAATCTCCCCTAGCGTTACAGGCAATCTTCAGATTATTCTTACCAGTGTTGAAATCTTTATTTTAATTATAATCACCACACATATACTTCCAAAATATTCTTCAACCTTTCTAATATAAATGTTGAGAGAATATATATTGTATGACATTATTAGAGTATACATATATTGATTTAAATAGCAGCTTTGCCGGTTACAGATCTTGAACAGAGAGATAACTAAATTGAATTCTCTCAACAGATTAATAAGCAACAAGAGAAAGGTTTTAAATAATAAAAATACATAACTTGCCTTAAAAGCATATATAATTTGCTATATAATTTGTTTTTTTACAAGTGTCCAGCTTTGAAATATTTTTTCAATGTTTTTCTATTATTTAAATAATTGAAAAGCTTGCGTTTATAGTTAATAATATTTTTCATAAAATTAAAATTATAATATTCTATAATTAATTAAAATAATATTATAATTAATTAAAATTATAAAATAAATCAAAAATAAATTTTTATATTTTTAGTATATTGTTCTATTGTAGGAACAATCGATCATATTTAGAAATTGTTTTCGAAATTTTTTGTATCTTTCCTGTGTCAAACTGCTTCTAACATTTTATTATACAGTTCATGTGCAGCTTTGATGCATAAATTACATGATTTCTTGAAAATTTTATTACATTTATTTATTTATTATATTTTTGAGCAAATTTTCATTGCGATAACATATTTTAAATGTATATTTTGTTATTGATATTTTGTCAGACAAAGTCAACCTTATAAAATTTTATTGATTATAATTCCATTATTGAGATGGAAAATTCTTGCAAAGTTAAATTTTTTTCTTTTTAGACTATTAAAAGTAAAGAGTTTAAAATAATTAAATTTATATATACTTATTCTCAAATATATTAGTACATTTTTCCAAGAATCTTGTTGTGAAAAAATATAAATATAGTAGTAAGAAAATTTGCAAAGTTTAGAATATGTATTGTAGTTTAAGTTCCTGACAGCAGTTACTATTAAAAAAATCTTAATTTCTCCCAAACTCAAATTTATAGATTTGCAAACGAGTATTAATTTTAACAATACATTTTCTGCAACTAATAGTTTTATTATCTAGAAAATCAAAAAGTGAGAAAAATTTTCAAAATAGTTAACATTTTGAATAAGAAAATTGTAAAGTTTATTTCAATATCTGGCAAATATATTGATGGAAGTTAAAGTAAGTATTCTACTTATTATGAATTTGGTGGCTCTTTTTATTACATTAAAAATAAAATTTTCAGAGAAATAGCAAATTTACTTTCATTAAGAGTCCTTGTGGTTTTAGGAAAGCAACATTATGCTTCCAAAGCTTTTACAAACGATTAAATAATAAAATATGTATTTGCTGATATCCATTCCAATAAAAAGGATCTTTTTTCTTCAGAGACCATTTTAAATTTCATACTTACTTCACTACCACTTTCTCGCAATATAAATTTCTGAATTATTCAAGAAATTCCCTCAGTCCCCAAAGAAAGCGAAAACATTTGCTCTTGAAAAACAAATCACAAACTTCACAAAATCCTTTCTCCAGTGAATTCATTTTCCCATACGAGAAAAATGAAACAAAAAAATTAAAATCCCTTCGGTTTTACTTAAAAGTTAATGCACAGTCCTGGGAAACGGGTCTGGGATAAAGTATTTGAGTTTATGACAGGCAAAATCTATTTTTTTTTCATTGAAAGATTCTCTTTGGGATTTTGATCAAATGATTCGAAATACGGAATTTCTTTCCCTAAATGGCAGCAAGAGCGTTCCTCAAGGCAAACTGAGGAAAAATCGATTTCAAACGAAGGTAGAGTGGAAAACCAAACATTTGGGCTAACTTGTCGGCCTCTAGGATTGAAACAGGTGACAAAATTCTCAGGGATCCTATCCTTCATTGTGTATGCCATTCTCCTGTGCGTGAAATCGTGGATAATTTAACAACTGGACGATTCTCAACGCTCTGAGTTGCTGGTAGGTGAAGCACTCGCTTCGAACTAAGCCTTTTCAACTAAGACTTTTTTCCTCCGCTCCTGACAATCTTTTTGCATTTTCATCTCGACTTCAGCAATACAATGCAGGGACAAAGCACAAACTAAGACTTCTTACATATAACTTAGGCTATATACTTTACATGATATTTTATTTCAAGGCAACTATATATAACCCTTTTTCTTAATAAAATCAAAGAATAGACATTCGAATGTCAGTTTGTTAAATTTTTATACATAACAGATTCCCCCTTCAGACCAGATATCGATTGGATTTTCCTATTATTAAGAATTATTGAAATAAAAATTTTATTAAATTAATCATTTTAATGAAAATAAATTATATTTGCTTGGAGAGATATTTGTAAAATAAGTTCAGCAGTATTCATAAAATATATAGAAATTCACGTTGCTATACTGTATTAGCGTTGAACTATGGCATAGACTTCATAATTTAAAACTAATTAATTATAGCAAATTTATATAAAATTTATTAAATAAACAAAGAACAAATAATAAATTGTTCTTAATATAAAATAAAATTTTTAGTAATAAGTACACTTCGTATAAATTCTCTCAATTATTATAAATAGTGAATCTAGTCAGGCAAATATTCAAAAAATAACATTTAATATGAAACACTTCTTTAATATTTAAATGTTAAAATATACTTCAAATGTATATCATTAACATCTGTGAAAGAACTTTATTGTATGAGGAATATAAATTTACATTTAGCTATAAAATATGTAGATATATAATGAAAAAGTTATGATTTTTTTTAGCTAAAAGAAAGTAGAGTTTAGACGTATTTACATTATACACATCATAATCTAAATATAATTTTCACGTTCAATTTTGAGTTAAATATATGTAAGTAAAAGACTAAAGAGTTTTTTCCTTCTTCTAACATGAAAGATTAAAAAATATATATTTAATAACTTTTTTTTTTACCCATTCTTTACAATATCATACTAAAATTTGTAATGCTAATAAGATTTTTTTACAAATTCTCTACAATATCATGCTAAAATTTTATTATCAAAAAATACAATTGTATTTGTAGAAAAATGGTTCCTTTTCATGATAGTGAATTAGTATCCATTTTTAACAATCAATTTTATGCTAATAAATCTGCATAGCTATATACCTTAGTTAAAATATAAAAATTTTATTAATCAGCTCAAAAAATTTGAGAATTTTTAAGAGCATACAATTTAAGTAGAAACTTAGACTTTAAAAATTTGGACAATATTATTATGTTATATATATATATATATATATATATATATATATATATATATATATATGTGTGTGTGTGTGTGTGTTAAGATATAATTAACAGCGTTACATATCATAAAAAATAAATTTTTATATTTAGTAAAATATATATCAATTTAAAATAAGAAATTATCAAATGTTGAAAGTTTCATAACAGCAGTAAAATTAGTTTTTTTGCATAAAGCATTATTCTTTTTTGAATTAAATGAATTCTTAAAATTTATTACCTTTTAGAAAACAATGAGCAGAGAATTTTTATGCAAACATACATCTTATTTATAACATGGATATTAAAAATAATTTTTATATGAGATAATAATAAAAATAATTCTAAATATTAAATGGTGAAAAATATTAGAAAAAATTTTTTAACTCAAAAAGAAGATAAAAAACAATGTTTTCGAATGGTAATCAATAGCATTGATTTGACTCAATTTTTTTAATAGGACAAAATTCAACTTCTAATCTGTATCAAATTATGATAGGCAAATATCGAAAATATCTATTACTATTTAAAATTCGCTTGTAAAATGTTTTCATTTATAATATATTTAAATGAACATAAATATTACTTTTTTCCAAGATCAGAGTATTTTCAAAAATACATGTATTTATTCTTTTGTCATTTTTTTCATTTCTTAAAGATGTAAAGAATGAATGTTAATTGATTTTTCTCACAATTATATCTTTTCTGATTTTGAAAGTTCCTTTTGAGGCATTTGAAAATTTTCTGATATTATTGTTAAAAAAGCTTTTCTATTGAGTAGTATCGTCGTCATTAATATTAATCTTTAAAAGTATTTTAAAAATTTAAAACTACTTTCTAGGCATGGTTGATTATTTTTAATTCTGTATTTCATTGTTCAAGTTCAAAAATAATATTTTTATTTCTTTTCAAAGCTTCATTTCTAATTTTTTAAAAAATATGTTACTATACAATTCTTTTTCTTTATAATTTTCTTTCATTAAATACGTTTTCTTCATTTCTTGTTTATTAAAATATCAAAAGGTAGTTTGTCATTCACTTCACAAAAATATTCAACTTTGAAATTAATAATATTTTTTTTTTATCTTAATACCACTGTGTTAGTTTGCTCGAGGCAAAATGCGTGCCTGTATTCTTTTTAGAAATACTTGGAGCTTATATTTGCGATCATCATAATGTTTCAAGAATTTAATATGAGTTTACGTTCTATATAATAAAGATTTTTTCTGAAACATTCTTCTTAAATCAAATATGCTTTCTTATGGGATTTGGAAAAAACTATTATTCTCGTTTCCTTAAAAAAAACTACCTTCTTTAAACTAAACTTTTATCCAAACTAAACGTTGTTTAGTTTTCAAACTGTTTCTTTTGAAAAAAATTTATTCACAGAAAACTTAGTTCTAACATCTGTAGTATTTGGTTATTTAGTGACTAATTCTGCAAGTTTTGAAATTTTAAGAAAATATTTTTTTTTTTTAGATTTAAAGATAATGAATAAAGTGAATCTGTTTATATTGTGTACATTAGATTTACACATGAATGTCGTGATTATTTGAAGAATTGTAATTACTCTTATTGACATAATTTGGAAAATTAAGGATAATGAATATTAGGGATTAAAACTGTATCTTTAAAAACATTTCGTGCCGATAAATTTGTTATGCATATAACCTTTATAAATTTTGTGTTTTGAAATTAATTTCATTCAGAGCCTTGAATTTATGCGTGGACAATCCCTTGAACTATGATCTGAATATCATGGAAAATGCACTTCAATTTTGATATTTTTATTTAACAACTTTCTCTTTGTATCAAATATTGAATTAAATGAACTGTGTCACATTATGTCCAGTTAAAATAGACAGTTTCTTCAAATATGTATCAATATGAATTGGAAGATGTCCTTTTGTAAATATAATCAAGATGTGTACAATTATTTCAACTGCGTGATTTCTAACTTAATAAGTAAAAAATCTAACCTATCTTTCCAAATTTTAGGAAGTTATAAAATAGAAAGAGTTTTAAATTTCTTGTAAATGGTTTTTAATATAAATAACTAGTTGTATTAAGACATTAGTCATTTTAAATGTTACTGTGATATACAGCCATTATTACTGAAGAATTTAAATATTCTATCTCATCAGACTCTCATTAGTCTTGCTTATATTAAGCATTCTTGTTTCTATTTGTTATATTCATAAAAATTAGAAATAAGTTTCAGTTAGTCTTAATATACTTTACTTTTGGTACGTCTCATCTAAGTGAAAATTCTTTAAGGTATTGAATGAAAATTATGATTTTACAATTACTGTAAATGTGAAGTTCTACTGAATCATTCTTAATTGTGTGTGAATTATATTTAAATATTAAAGTTAAATATAATATTTAAATATAATTCATACACAATTAATCATGACTTAATTGCATCACTTAATTGCAATCAAAATATATGTTAAAAATTGAAGAAGAACTTCCTTATCATAATGAAATTTCGTAAGCAAAGGCATTTTAGCAAACCCATGAATGATCAAAATTCGTCATCTTTTGAATGAAAATTGGATCATAACTGTGAATTCAGTAGGTGAATATGAGAAAAGATAATCAATCTGACTCCTTACATTTCTGTAACTGTTATGATCTGAAATAGAATGGAGTCAGTTGACCAAGGTTCACAACAGAGTGAATAAGAAGCCATTGCCAGCGTTACTGTCATAGTTTTGGATTCGTTGTCATCAATTATCCAATATATAGCTAGGTCAGATTTATCCAACATTACCTTTTTACAAACGATTGAGAAAGTGGTGTTGAAGTTTATACTAACTGTTACATAACTAACTTCTTACGCTTTATATATATATAGAGTCAAGTCAGACTACAGTGATGTTTTACTCGATAAACATACAACTGAGCTGACTGGCATTGCATTATCTTAAATGATGAATCACGTTTTCAAACATGACCTGATGGAAAATGCAGAAGTGTGTGAAGACATTGAAAAGAGCTTAAGGTAAGCCTTCAACAATAGCATTTTATATATGTTTGCAAAGAAGAATTTATATTTCAGGTGCCATATTAAATTAATAACAATCTGTTTTTAGTAGTCATTTCTGGTACATTTACAACACAGCTATACATCTAGACGGAATTCTACAAACAATTGTTTTCCTGTCCATTTTTCTCTTAGCTTTAGACTTTCTTTTCAACAAGATAGTGTACTGTTGCACACGACATACGCTGAAATGAATAGTCCGAACTTAACGGACACTTCCTAAAACAGCTATTTTTCCAATTCTTCTCTCTATAGAACAGATTTGGGTCGTTACAGAAAGAGATGTTGCAACCATCCAGAAATACTAATAACTTAATCGGATAGTTGAAAATAAATTAGGCATAAACTCTACAGGACTTGATCTGGAAACTTTTTTAATCTGTGCCTCATCGAGAAACAACTTACATCTAGACCAGTTATGGAAAAACATCTTAATGACTTTTCTTAATAGTGGCCAAACTTTGAAATATATCATTGAAATTTTATTCGATTCTTTTTTTCCATTGGTTCTCCATATTCATTAATTTTTATTGAAATCTGATTAATATGTATCAGTGCTTCCAGTCTTTCGTTGAAACTGTTGCTTCTGATTCTAATAATATTTGTTTTTATTGAGACACCTCAAGAACAACAAAAAAGCTAAATATATCTGCTATTGTAACGACAATAAATAACTTTGATTTTTAACAACATATACATAACCCAATTCTTACGAGTAACCTAATTAATCAGAGATCAACACTTTAAGCAACATCCACCATATATGCTTTGTGTTGCCTTCCTAATTGCATAAGAAGGCAACACGTGTTGTTAGGAGATCTGTACACAATTTTAATAGTAGAAATAATAGGAATTGAAAATTATTTATTCTGTTTTTATCAATAAAATGTTTAACTGCTTAAGAACTTGATGTGTGACTCTAGAATTTCTTCACGTATTTTAATTTTTCAGTACAATGAACAAAAGGGAGTGTTTTTTGTTTTCTGTAAAAAGTAAAAAAAGATTAAGTTTTTATAGTAAAAACTGATAAATGTGTGTAATCTTGATCACCAGAAGATAGCTGATTTAATCTTGAATTTATAAAAGGAAATTGTAATTTGTATTTGAACATTGTATACAAGACTACACTATTGTACAATAAAAAAGTTTGAAATTCTAAGTACGAGTTACAATTAAGCATTATATGCGTTATCTCATATTTCCTTCTGCTCAACGTTTTCGTTCCGAAAAACGTGATTACAGATCGAGTTACATTCCTTATTGATTTTAAAAGTATATTTTAAAATTGAATTACAAACTATATTATTTATAGTTCAGGGCGTAATTTCATTAAACGTTAACTATTGGTGACAGTCAACATCAACATGAATTTATATCAGAGATAAAATTCTTAATATACATCTGGTAACAGCTTTCAGATGTAATTAGAATTATGTCTGATTAATGTGGAAATCTGCTGCTACATGATTGCCTGTTTAATGTGTAAGTCAAGCTTTCAAACATGTAGTAAATGTGAAAATACAAATATGCATATTTCGAAGTTGATTTGTTTTTCAAACCGCTTTAGACATTACTTAGTTAAATTCTTCTAAATGTTGTATATATCCTCAAAAATAGTTAAAATCATATTACTTTATTATTTTTGAGATGAACAATTATTCTTGTAGCTAAAATATTCGCATAATAGGCAACTCAGTTACATTTTCTACCAATCATAACATAAAACTAAAGTAAAATGTAAAAAAATTAAAAAAAAATCTTCTTTTCTTACATATAAAAATAACTATAGGTAATAAAGGCAAGGCAGATAATTATAAAAAATACATGATCTATAGTTATAAAAGAAAGAGTGATATAGTATCATTTCTATGGAAAAACGGTGTTATATCTTAGAAAATATTAATATCTGTCTGTAGGATAATTATCTGCTTAAAATACTTGTTATAAAATAATAACTCAGTTATTAGTGGTATAGTAAAATATTGGCAGTATTGGATTTTATGAAAGAATTCCTGCATAATCAGATATCTTGAACATTTTGTGAGATTAAAAAAAACAAACTGATACTAAATGTATTTCTCAATTCATTTTTTATTAATTCGGTGATGTTATATTTTTGAAATTGCACAAAATCTAGTTGTTGTTGTCGTCGTCGTGTGCCAGCCAGTCTGGCAATATGGGGTGCGCTGCTCCACTTTTCCAACTGAATCATATTTGGTGTGGAGTCCAACTTCTTCAGTACACACATGCCATAGGGTACTCGTTTATAGGGTAGGCAACCATTCACACACAAAGAAAGGACAAAGACAAGAAAGAGATAGATAGAGAGAAAGTACATCCATGCCCGAGCCAGGATTCGAACCCAGGTCCCACCCATCTGTAGTCAGGTACGCTAACCACTTGACAGGTTGGGTGGCGACAAAATCTAGTATAATAGGTTTATACATGAATTGGTTACCTTTCTAAAGTTCCATTTGTTATCATGCTCTTGTTTATCACGTGCAGGCAGTTAAATAATAAAATATTATCTTAACAGTACAAATGATAACCAATATATTACATATAATATATTCATAAATTTTTGCCCTCATGCACGAGGAGACACATTCGACAATTGAAGACGATCATTCATGTATTCTTAAATATGGATAACAGTTATGAAGCTGAAGCTTAGAAATCAGATTAAGAAAAGGAAGTCCAAAATAGTTTTTGGTACTGTCTTCAATTTTGGGATATTGACATTAATTAAGATTTATCCCAGAATGTTGACAATAACCAAACATGCTCGATTAATGAGAAGTAAATACACAAATTCAACATGTAAACGTGTGAGGGAAATATTACTCTAATTTTTGATAGACGCATACGACCCCTTAATCAGACAGAATTCATTATATGCTTTATACTGAGGCTTCTTAAGAATCAAAGTCCTTAACAATATGATGGCATTTGAAAAGAACAATAGAAGTTTTGGTCTTTAAATCATGAACTTCACTACCTCATATGCAATGCGGTGAAAGTTTAATTCATCTTTAAGAAAAATTGTAAGCAATAAATGTGAAAAAATTCAAAACATTAATTCGCAGTGAAATTATATTAGACATACACTACTTTCTTTTATTATATGGACAAAGATATTAAATTTATGTTTTTCACAAAGAGTGAGTGACAAATGCCATACAAATTTATTGAATAACCTCTCCATTATATGAGAAATGAACTTATTATTGAATATTTACCATTCAGTAATCATTAAGCTAACTATTAAAATTTTTGTAAACTCATTAAGAATGTTTTTACCATACAAATCTAACTAACTAGATTAATTAAATATTTAATTATAACTATTATAAAAAAATTAAGATAAATGTTTTTTTTAAATAAATAATAAAATTTGGACATTAGAATGTAAAATTTCTTTTTAATTTAGAAATAAACGATTTGAAATGTCAGGGGAGATTAAAATTTCACTCTTTGCTTTTACAGTTTCAGGATAAAAAAAAATTTATGAAAAGTTCCAGTTGATATCAACGCGAACAGTTTGAATTAAGGAGAATCTTTGAAACATTTTTTATACTTCTTTAGGTTTGGGTCCAGAAACTCTAGGAAGTAAAATAAATACAAAGTTATCCCTCTTAGTTTTGCAGCCTGTTTTTGTTAGACGCAATTAATCCGATGTCCAACTGTGTTAGAGAAAAGTCTCCCTCCAGTCCAAAGTGATTAAGCCATTTCCTATCAACAAGTTTAGTCCAGCCTGACTTTGACTTGTTGACTGTGAACTACTCATCAACATCTGTTCTATCTTTTAGATAAATAAGGATTGGGACCATACTGGCTTGACAATTTTGACATCTCTTAAAAACTAATAAAGAAATTCAATTTCAAAATGCAATGTTTTCTGAAATTCTGGCTATTTTCAAAGAAAGATTTTGAGCAAAAACATTAATTTTCCAGGTTATAGGCGTACCACACAATCACATGTGTCGTGGTGAAAAAGTCTATAATCTATGTCGCCAATTTCTAATTCCGTATATGCTATAAAGTTCTAATAGTATAAAATGGAATTCAAAAGAATACAATTTTTTTTTGTTTTTTGAGGACAGTTTCTTGAATTAAAAGTTGAAAAAACGTTTATATTAATAGATAATTAATAGATAAGGAAAGTAGAGCAAAAAATATAAGTAATTGAAGAAATGTTTCTCAAAAGAGTAATTGAATCTATTAGAATTAGAAGTTTATAAAGTTTTTTGTCTTTAGTAAGGTATAGCTTACTTCTGAGAATAATAATTAAAATGTCTCGTACAAATATATTTAGGATGGTCTTGGTTATCACCTTAATAATTATCCAATAATTTGAAATTATAGCTAAGTGGTGAGACCTATATTTAAGAAGGTATCCTCTTCCTAAGTTTTTCATGCTTGCTTAGAATATGTTAGATTGCCAATATGCTGACAAACGAATGTTACCTTAAACTTTGGATTCACTAAGGTCTAGTGATTAAGATATATTCTTAGGAGCGAAAAACTGGATACTCAATATCGCTACTGTGGAAAAATGAAAGGGGAACTTTGAATTTTTCTACTTTTTACAGATATTTCAGCTGTGAGTGATTTTTTATCCTTTTTCTGTTATATGCCTTTGCGATTCTTGAACATATCTGCCTTTCTAGAAAAAGCAAAATTATTTCTTGAAACAATGCACTATGAATATGTAAAAATTCAATAGTTCTAAACTGTCAGATTGTTGGTTACTAGACATCAAAAACAACTCAACTCAAAGGACTCATGCTGTGAATAGATTTATTCCAAATAAAGATGTTTTATTTTTTATTATATCCGTTAAAGAAATGCATTCTCAACGATAAAGAATTAGCATAAAAACAGCAAGTTTGAAATTGATAAATTTTTAAAATTGTAAATACTAAATAAATAACACTATTTTAAAGGGAAGCAAAGAAGTAGAAAATATTTGCCTTTACCAAGACTTTTTATACATTTATCTGTGATTATTCATAACTTTTCCGAAGATAATCAAAATTATAAACACATTCTGAGAATACACAAAGAAAGTATAGTACATCTTAAATGAATACTCGTTTCTTAAATACAAACTGTTTTCATATTTTAAGAAAAACAGCAAAGAGAATGTTAGATAAATATAAAAGAAAAATAAATTGAGAAAATAAGTCAGAAGCTATATTAACAGCGCTTTAAAGTACAAAATATCTAATTAAGGCTAATCTTTTCAATATAAAAAGATCAATGATAAATATACAATATGCTGGATAAAAGTATCCTTTTTTGATTGATTTAGAAATTAATATAGCATTCTTTAAAAAAATGGGTATGATTATGAAATATTAAGGATGGTTTTCTATCATTTAAAGTAGAAAAATTCTAATGTAGGGACAATTTTCAGTGTATTTGTACAGACTGCGTATTGTTATAAAAATAACACAAATAGTTGTTACTTATCAATCTTAAGTAAAATCAATGTGTTGTGGAATGAAATTTTACCTTTATTTTTAATACTACCTTTATTTTTAATTAAATTCACAATATTTTGAAAATTGTATTGGTGGCGGTGAATTTAGTTTTTGGATAGTAATGATTGCACTGCTATTTTCATCAAGAAAGGTTCACTTACCACTTATACAGTCGGAGATATCAGCAGAGACGAGAAGATTGTCTTTAAAACCACCTGATTTCTTTTCTGGTTATTTTAATCAGAACAGATTTCTATGCACATGCATTAAGTTGATTGAAATATTCTTCTCACACTGTGAAAGAATTACGGTAGTGCTCCGATAGTATTATTGTCATTACTAATGTAAAATTGATACTCTTATTAAATAATTGGTAAATTAAGTTTAGTTTTGCATTGATATTTGCGTTAAACTCTCTTCTAGAGTCATTTATAAGTAGCAGTTCTTTTTATCTTTAAAAAGCAATCTTAACTGCAAAATAAAATTGTTAAAACTCTTTAAAATAAAAATTAAAATATTCAATATGTTTTATTTTGGCCATCTTGAACTACAAGTTTAACGTATTTGTGTCATTCATACCATGTAAGGAATAACTTATTAACTCTAAGCTCTTTGAATGTTCATAGTGAAAGGGTTTTTCATAGATAATGTATTTTATTCATGTGTCACAAGAATGGTAATCTGAAATATTTTTAAATATTTCCTCTAAAGATAAGCTTGTACAAATCGGAAATGTAACTTTTATCTCTCTCTGATATAAAAAGTGGATTCTAATAATCACTACCCTCAGCTGATGAATCATTTATACATCAAATTAATATTTTAATCACCAAAAATCTTTTTATTGTATACCTCTAATTTTTAAATTTGGGCCCAAAATTGTGTTTCAATAGTTTGAAACATTTTAGTAATAAAACCATTATTTGTTTCTTAACAAATGTTACATTTTCCGTAATTCATGATTTTCTATGAATTTTACTTTGTATTATTTTTCTGCCCTTTCTTCTTTCTATTAAATTAATTAGATTTATTGGATTTATTACATTTAATTAGATTTAGTATTTTCACTATACAGTTAATTCACTTAAAAATTAAATGTAGGTTCTTAATTATTTAGATTGTAGTAAGACATTTAAAATATTTTTAAGAAGAGTGTAATGTAAAGCGTCCTGTTCTAAGGAATTATATCGAAAATGTTTTTATTATTACTGTGATTTTTTTATATTCATTATTGAACATAATGATAATTTATCTAAAATCGCACTATCCACTGACGAAAATAACTAGAAAAAATATAGCTAAAATTTATAGCATCAAGTTATTTCTAATTCATTCTTTTGCATTTTAATTATTGCGAGTATTTAAATACTTTTATTCGTTATTTAAAAATATAATGATGAACAAAAATCATTGCATATGGACAGCTTCATTCAATCACAACGCAAATTTACCCACAGATCAGCCATTTTATTTACAGACAGATGATTGTTTTTTTTTCCACAGCTTGTTATTCCAAGGATTATATTAATAGTTTATTATATCAAGGCATATGATAATCTTAAGCATGAAGGTTTGTAATAAAAATTGAATCCTCAATATTTGCGTTCAATATTCATCATTAATATTTGCAAATTTTTAAAAATTTAAACTGCATTTTTCATATTGTGTTCAGAATGTAAATAAACAATCTTTAGCCTTTACAGTGGATGCATTGGTTATAGGCTAACTAATTTGTTAAAACCTTAATATGATACTAACCGTAAATTAACTATATAATTAAACTGTAGTTGGGGGGGGGTTTCCCAGCTGTATTCTTTAATTGATCATCAATAGTTTATTGAATAATTTTAGAGCATAACCTAAACATACAAACTGCGAAGACTAATTTCTTTTGTTGATGATTTAGTATTGAATTTATTGCTCAGTCATATATTTATCAATTACCATAAGTACTAGATTATAATTATTTCCTTTTGATTAAAATTTTTCTCATCATTTACCGTTAGATCTTGTATTAGATCATTATTACTATGCTGTGTTTGTAAGAAATTCATGCCCAAATTTATCTCGAATTGCAACAAATTTGAAGAAAGTTTGGAACCACAAGCAAGGCCTTTTTTAAATGTTATCCTGATAATTTTCTTGACAAAAATTTACCCACGTGCAATCTGTTTTTACTTCCAATTCAGGAAATTTATTGGAAATGTTCTCATAGAGCGTACTCAAAATGAAGAATTTCTTACCACGTATTGATAATGCATCATATTCATTTTTAACAATTTACGAAGCATGTGTTCCGAGTTGGTGATCATACTAACGTCAAACTCCCAGTGTTTAGCTGCCAAGCATGCTTGATACTCAGTTTTATCGACCCACTGAAAGGATGAAAGCCTGAGTCCACCTTGCCAGCCGAGGATCGAGCCTGGGACCTATGTCTTGGAAGCACAAATTTAAATAATCTTTGAAAGAGATCCTTATTTATATGTCAAAGATAATAGATTAAAACAATAATTAATTGTCGTTAGAAATGGAGAAGCCTTATAAAACTAATATAATAAACTTCTAAATATTATATTGATCAGAGCTAATATATTTTACTTACAGTGGCATAATATATAAAATTATGACTCTGCTTTGATGTGGCAGTTTTGAAAAATCACAATACATGTTTTTATTGAAACAAGAAGATGCCATTTACTGATCTGAATTATTGATACTTATCGACAATGACTAGATTCAACGCGTAGTCGACCCCTGAAAAATCCTCTTAAAAGCAAAGGGTTTTTGAGTGCCGTGAGATATATCCGTCGGAGAAAAGGCTTGCTCCACTTAAATCGTGCTGGCGTTATTTTCTAGAAAGAAACTACCTTTTTAGATTGATTTCTCTTATTTTATTTATCTTGCCTCTTTCTTTGCGATGGTTGACGTTCCAGTGCAGTTTTTAGACGTTTGGAATAGACATTTACTCCACTTTTCTTTCTTCGATTTTCTTTTTCTTTCTTTTAAAGGATGAAACGCATATATGGTATCCGCACGTGAAACGAAAAGAAACAATTTGAAATTTCTTTACAATGGATTAAATGGCAACCAATTTAAGAGAGAAGACATTTTATTTTTATTTTTCAAGTTCGATTCTAGAAATATCTTCGCTCTTGAATTCAACGTTTCTTAAATTAAAGCCTGGGGATTTATTTTGCCAGCCCTTAATCTTAAAAATATGGCGATTGAGTTAAAACTAAAATAGCGTTAGCGAGCAACGATAAATAGATGTATACTAAGATGAAATTTTACCACAGATTTGAAGTAATAGTTTAAATAAGGTTAACAGTTAAATATTCATATGTTCTCAAATTAAGAATAATAATTCTATGATAGTTGTGATAACAAATTGTCATTAAAACAATCTAATATTTTAACTAAATATTTATGCATATTGCTCATAAAGTTAAAAAAAAAAAAAAAAATAGATTTCCCCAAAAAGATGAAATATTTAAAATTGAACCAAACATAAACTGCTAATTTTTGAAGTAAGATCTTTGAATAAAATGAAAAAATTGTAAGTGAATTTGAAAGAGTTAATAACAAAAATATAGTTATAATTTATTGGGGAAAAATCGCTGTTAAAAGCATATTTTTTTTCTTATATTCACAGTACATTTACTATACATTTAAATATTTCATAAAAGCATATTTTAAACAGAGCAAGATAATCCTTTCCAAATAATTTTAAAGAAACATTAATTGCACTAAAGTTCTAGAGTCAATTGCATGATTTATGTAGTTTATTTAACGTTCTTTAATGTAAATTGTTATGTACTGTTTAACTGTTTAATTTAATTTATCCATATCTCTGAACATTCCGTCAAATAATAATGTATAAATTTCTTATTTCTTTCTTAAAAAATTTATAACTAGTAAAAATCAATTTGTACCGAATATTATTGACATATTGTTAAATAAACTCTCGGTGATATTCAGGAAATCGAAACAATTTTTTTTTATCAAAGTGCATAACGTTGAGAATATTTGCATGTATTGATATATATATATATATATATATATATATATATATGTGCGTTCTCACACTTCTATATAATAGAAGACGTCGTTAAATTTGCTATTTGCAAATAACTTTTTCCTCAGCAATTCTTTGTAAAGCTATGGAAAATACAAAATACTTCTGGCTAGTAATTCTGACTGAATTACCTAAAGCATTCAATGTGCATAATGGAATATATACTTAATATAAGTGATAAAAGTGAGAAGCATTTAAATAAAGATATCCTTTTTTATATAACAATATAGTTACAATTATTTCTTCTCGATTAGTTTTTTCTTTTGAATTAGATATCTTAATTATCTTCTACCCTTCTAAAAGAATTCATCGAATAAACTTCTACTTTTATATATTATTTGCAAGACAGATATTTAACTGAGAAAAGATAAATATAACAGTTTGGCAATTATTTCAACGAACAGCTTATATAAAAGACCCATATCAATATTTTAATAGTACAGTCTAATCTTTCATTGACCATTTTCACATCATTCCTTATTTGATTTTATTTATAACCTTTTGTTTGCTTTTATTTTGAATACTGCAAGTTTATTGATATATTGGTTATGAAATAGAGATATGAAAATAAACTTCAAATTTCTATAGTTGCCAATGATTCATCCTGGGGAAAAAGGTGTTGAAAAAGCCCACCCACACAAACATACACAGTGAACATACAAGACTGTATGAAAAGGTCTGTGGGTCACCCATGTAACTATTCAGCATATAAGTAAGTGCCACCAATGCCACTGAATGATCGCGGTGAATAGAGCTGCGCATTTGACACGTCTCGACTTTTGAAAAAGGTCCCCTTTGTCACGGGTTGAACTACACGCTTACCACCTCCAAAGAAAACGCGACCCAACTTTACCATCTGTTAAGTAGCGCTCCTCTTTTTCCCATGCTCAGTTAACATTTAAGAGGGTTTCTTTTCAAATCGAGACAGGAAGTTTGCCTCTCAAGTTAGTTCAATTCTACATTGTTGGCTATATGAACTACAAAGGGATTCCTTATACCAGAAAAGTAGGCATGCCATGAAAGTGGGGGTGTTACACAAAAACTAGTCATGATAACAAAAAATGATCGAGGAAAGTACTATCACAGATTAAGAATCAAAGTTTAGAATATTAAGAGTTTAAGACGTAAAGGAAACAGAAAAATAATATTTGGTTAATTTATACAATTTTCTTCTTTAAAATTATGACAGAGGTATATAAGAACAAAAAAGAGAGTAAGAATAAATGCCAAATACATTTATTGAGGTATATTATTAACAAAGGTATAGTGAAAAGTAACTGACAATTTTCATGTTTATATTCCAAGGGAGCATGCATAAGTTCTTAATAATCAAATTCACAAAATATCTTTAGTCACAATTTAAGGATTCCAGCAATACAAGATGCTGTAAATTTACTTAAAGTGAAACCAAAATATTTGTACTGTAACTAATAATTTAAAATCAAATTCATTATTAAAAAGAAAAGAAGCGTAATTTCTCATGTGTTAACAAAACATTTTAGATCAGATATTTTAAGAAATAATTATTTTAAAGTTATAAAGATTATAGTGCTTCTGGCAAGTGGAAAAAAAAAAAAAAAAAAAAAAGCTCATCATTGCATAATTTATTAATAATTCTTTGACAATTTCATTCCCAGATTCTTGAGTATATTTAACGAGTGAGACTCGTCTCATCTACTTACTTCATTACAATACAGCATTTAAATAATTCAGTACTTAAAGGTATAAAAAAAAAGGGCTTAAAACAGAGGAGGAAAAAATTTAAGAATTGCAATTTAATATTTTAACTTCTCAGATCTTTTATATATCGTTATAAAAGAATACTTTAAATATTCATCTTCTTACTCATTTTATCACGTATAGAATAATATCTTTTGCTCGTCATTCTGTGTTTACTTTTCATCCCCGAGAACAAATTGAAGCAGAATTTTGGACAGGATACCGAACCGTTTTATTACTCCAAATCCATGAACTCTGAATGCACTTTTGCACAGGAATGGAAATCTTTTTGCATACGAAGGGCTAATTAAACTGAGACCTATAGTTTAAAGTGGATTAAGAGCCATTAAAAACATCCAAGCCAAAGTGAGATTCGAACCCACTAACTATTGAACCAAAGATTCACTGAAAGCACTAACTATTCAGCTACCAGCTCGGCCCTTGAAAAAGTAAGCATTTCATATTTTTTTACTTCAAGAAAAACAGTCATGTTCTACATAAAATAAATATTTTGTTAGTTTTCATTATCATTTGACTATTTATCAGGAAGTTATTTACTTATCAAGAAAAGAAGCGCATTCATAATAATTAGAAAACAAAATTTATGACTTGAATAAGCAGAAATACATTTTCCACATTTAAGGGTAGGATTATTTTAGATACCAAAATTAAAATAAGCAAAAAAAGTAGAGAATATTTAAGAATGAGGTGAGAACATGTGTTTTTAAATATTTTTTCATCAAATTGTGATACGATATTTAATTTATTATTAACAAATCAACTCTACAATGAGTTTAAAGTTTATTTTCTATGTGATTAAAAATAAAATATGAAATTACTCTTAAAGTTTTCCCAATTATTTTGAAATTAAATTTAATAATGAAAGAATTTAATGGAATGTATAAGTCTAGTCTCTTGTGCCCATTCTCAAATGTGTGTGTACTTTTCTAAACTTAAAAGTTATATTGTCATAAGACAGAAATTAAACGAATTTCCTATATTTGATATTTAATTATTTTATACTTAGAATACACCAATAGAAATTTTAAAAAAGGCCTTAATTGTTGTTCACTCATTTCTTTAAATTATATATATATATATATATATATATATATATATATATATATATATATATATATATAATTATAAGAAAATGTAAAATATTCAGTTGTAAAGTGTTATATTAAAACACACTACAGAGACAATATATTATAAACTTGAAAAATCCCGCGATTTTTTCCAATAAAATAAATCTTCTGTTTTTAGTTTTTTATTCTAAGGGGGAAAAATCTTATTTATTGACTCTGCAGTGATTTGATGACAATGGTGCCTTCCTTGTGTCGACAAGTAGGGGTTGAAGAAATGAAAGATAGAAATTTCTTGCCAGGGCCCAGAGCAAAGTGCTTCCACCAACAAATCACAGCCATCTTATATTGGTATGACCAAACCTTCTCACCCCTCCTTCTCCAGCATCTAACAGGGGCTGAAATGCACACACATATACACAGGCGAAAGTACATTCAATATATCGACTATCTGACTTGTTCCTTTCAGTTTTCGGGTTATCAAGACGAATGCTATACAAGCGCCAAAACCGCCAACTTTGCACTACATTGGCGGCGGTACCATGTAAACAAAGACTTAATGGAGGATAAGAAAATAACTTTTAAAACTTTTAAAAATATTTACTTTCAGGGATTTTAGATAGCGGTTAAACTGATTAAATAAAAGTACTCCTTTCCATTAGTACGATATAAAATATTAAATAAATTATTGGTCAGTATTTATAAGCAATTTTAAGGAAATCATACAATTTGCTATTTTATTCCATGCAGTCTATAGTTTGTGACAGATCAACTTATCTGATATTTCAAAGCGAATTTTTTTCTTTTGCAGGCAAATTTTACTTAGTACTTTAAATTTTACTTTAAAGTGAGAAAGAAATGTGACAGATTCCAATAATAGATATAAAAATTTCTTCATGAGTTTATAAATTGCTTTTTATAAATTATCAATAAACATATGATTAACATGGATTTCAATTTAAAAAGTATAAATTTTACTTAAGTATTTTTTCATATAGTTATAGTTTAGAATAACCTTAGAGAATTGCGACTTTATTCTAAATATGACCAAAATAATAATATTTAGAACCCGATTTAAAGTTGCATGTACTTTGCAAGTATTTTGTACATAATTACTTTTTTAAACATGATACAATTATAATTTATAAATAGTTGTCATCATACCAATACATGGACTTAATAATTTAATTTCAATACTTAGACAATGATTACTTTGATATAGGTGTTCGATGTAAAATATTCAAATATCATTACTTAATGCTTTGCTATTTTTTTAGTTTGAAAATCTATTTTTTCACATTTTATTTATGAAATTATAAATATGAGATAAAATGAATATCACAAAATATTCAAAATAAAATAAGATTTAAACTTATTCACATTACTCTAAAATTAAAAATTAAAATATTTGTTTTAGTCTTAGAAAATTTGAGCTTCATATCACTTGAAATTCAAGGACTTTATTTGAAAGCCTAAATGGCTTTAGGCCCATCGACTATAGCGATCAGTAAATAAGTTTCGATGGGAATCTTATTAAATTGTTCGCTTGTGTAAATCAAGATGATATTTTAAGAAATGAATTCTATTCCAATTCCAATAATTCTTGGAGTAAAAAGAATTCTTAAAAGTATATTATCAAATAACGTTTTTAGACACTTTAAAACAAAATTCAGAGTTTGCGAATCATATTTCATATAATAAGAAAAAACACATTACTCCCTTTATTTACAAAAAAAAAAAAAAAAAAAAAAAAAAAAGAACTGGGAATGAATTATTATTAATTTAAAATTTATAATAATTCATTCCCAGTCCAAGTCTTTAGTTTCAATGGTTTGAGAGTGAACATACATATAAACAAATATATTTGTCTATGAAATATATAAAAGAATTAAAATTGATTAAAAAAAGAGAAAATCTCTTGAATTAATGAAGATAAACTGAATAAATTAAAATCAGAATTCTGTTATTACTTAGCTTATATTTACCCGTTAAAGGGTGTTTAAATATTTTCGCAATTTTATCAATAATATTCAGACAGATATTTATGATTAAATCGATTTACACAAAGTGGTAACCAAATATGTTTCAGTATTAATGTTTCCCATTTAAAACCTATTATTGTAATTCTAATAAGTGATATCTGTTGTCAATTATTAATGGTCTATTTAAATTTGTCTTTCAAAATATTGTATGGTTAAAAAATATCCTACATGCTAATTTTTTTGTCTTAGTAGCTCTTATACTATGGACTAAAATATTGAACTGTTCCTATCTCATAATAAGAAGAATGGAGTTTTTCTCCCAAGTGGAACAATTCTCATTCATTGTTGTCCTTGATTATTTGATGTTTTTGCACATTTTCTACTCTCTAATATTATTAAGATAGTTATTATTAAAATGTAACTATAAATTTAGAAATTACTCCCGAAATTTATATAATGCTGCAGATTTGAGAAATATTATGAAAGGAGTTTGAATATACATGTAAAAAAATCGTTAGACATTTTCAACTAAAAAGTGAGATATTTTTTCTGAAATTTTGATTTTTACTAATGAAGTCTTATTACTATTATTATTATATATGTATATATTGAACCTAGATTTAATGACAACATTACATAACAATATATTTTAATCTGTGTGCTTCTTATTCTGTACAGTATTTGTCATTGTATGCTTGATACCTGTCCTTTCCTACACGGTCCTTGTTCCATGAAATTTCAATAACAGTAAAATTAGTGAGTGAATAACTTAGTGGGGCATTTTAAATGTAAAAATAGCTTTAAAATGTAATTTAAGTTAAAATCACACGTTCTTCTGTCACCTACCGTTATAATGCAATTGACTGAAACTTCCATTTTCTTTAAATTTTACTCAGTATTGATTGATAAATTTTGAAAATTTTTATATTTATTTATCTTTAATATTTAAATTCTTCATTGTATAACATGTTTCAAGCGTAAAAATATAAATATTAGAAAATTAGGAAAAAAAAAAAATTTTAACTGTCAGGAAACTGATAATATTTCATTATTGAAATGTTATGAATAATGATTGGAAAAAGCTTTAAGAGTTACTAAGAACTGAAATTTGATAAAATAATCAAGATGTGAAAACTGTTTCTGTTTGCAATTAATACACTTTTCAGTCAAAACATGTTGCTTTTGTCTTTAAGACTTTAAAATTTAATATATTAAGAGAAAATTCCTATTTCATTGTGGTAATTAATTTGGATGCATTGTGTAATGAGTAATATCACTAACTCAGTAATGTAATTCTTTTCTTTTCTTTCTTTTTTTTTTTTCTTTTTTTTTTTTTTTTTACAAATGATTTATTTTTGAAACTCTGTAGAGTAAGTAAGATATTCGTAAGCCCTTCTCAAGGCCCTAATTTTGCCAATATAAGCGAAAAATCGCCAACTATGTACAGAGATCTTTCCTCCTTTTTCAGAGAACACAGGAAGGAAATACTTTTCATCGGAGGAGGAAGCCCGAGAGTATGGAATCATTTTGAAGGTGTAAGGAGAGGGGAGAAAATGCAGGAGTGAAGAGAGCGGAGATATTTGACGGATAGGGACAGAGATTCGACCCCCTCCCCAACCTAGAGAAATGTGTGGAAGGCAATATTTCCACCAATGAAGAGCCCGAAACTGTTGGGGGCGGGGGGAAGTGAAAGTCGGAGGCTGGGTCTGGTGGGGAGTGATAAAGGCCATCTTCATTGTGTAGAAAAACGTGGCCCTGAAGATATTAGTAAAAGGGACCAAATTGGAGCCAAAGATGGACCATCGGCATTTGTGCCCCTTGTTTTGCTTTCCATTCGTGAGGTCATTCTGATAAAATGCGTAGATTGCCTTCTTTTTTCCGGAATCTTGCTTCATTTAACTCTGTTTTCGCTACGCATAGGCGGATAGAAAGGAAAAGAAGAGCAATCAACTTGTGCTGTATTCATTTGGTGGTAGATTGAAAGTTGATTGCTCTTGATCTCAAGCAGGATTTGCAAACTATTTCATCCATAACTAAAATTATTCATCTGCATCAATAATATTCTGCAGTTGTCTCTAAAGAAAAGTCTGGCATATCATTCTTTATCTCTTTTACTAAGAGAATTTAGAAAACATTTACTTATAATAATATAAAAATGTACGAAGAGTAACATTCTGATGCGTCAATCAATCGTTTTTGACGTTTTTTATTATTTTTTTTTTATCAGAAATAGAATAATATTATTCTTATTTTCTATAATTTCTTGATACAGGGCAAGGAATAATTATTACAACAAATTTTTTCTTAGCAACTTTTAAGTCAATATTTCTATTCATCAAGAAGTTTCCCTTAAAATATTATCAGAAATATAAAAAGTAATATGTAATTACAAAGTTCTTAGAGTGATATTCATTTGTATTTGTGATCGAAATTATGATAAGCCAAATGACATTGCAATAAAAATCATTTTGTTTAGTTTACCCAAAACAGTTTGAATATAAATTTTAAGTTCATAGAATTTTTCAATAAGAAACAATTTATTAACTTTTGATAGTTCTCATATAAAAAAAAGTATTAAAACTTGGAGTATAGAATGGTCATTGATGTTAATATATTTTTATCTAGATCTGTAATTTAATCTTGAATTAATTTACAAAATATATATTAAGGATTTACTTATATTAATAATTCAGCAACATTCAGCATGAATAGGATGTTCCTTTATATAAATTTCATTACAGTCACAATAATATTTTTTAGTAGAAACTAGTGGGTAAATATATATTAGGATATTTCCAAGTTTCAGTTTTCGTTATTGGAAAATATGAGGCTTTAAAACAAACAACATAATCATTTGTTTCAAAGATAAGATTAATTTATAATAAAATAATGCTAATCTAATTTAAAAATATATAAGTCCACTTTCATTTTTTACTCTTTAAAAAAAAAAAAACGAATTTCTTAAAGAGAGTATAATTTGTACAGATTATTGTCCTTTTTAAATTGAGAGGTGATGAGAGAGAAAAAATAATAGACCATTTTATTTTTCTAAATCAGAGAGTATTAGAGTTTTATATTTGACACAGATTTTGCGAGTATAAAATTAAATACAACCTGAACATTGTTTGAACATTTATAGATACTGGAAAAAGGCATTTTTTAATCTGACCTATTATCTTTAACTTATAAAATATTGATAAAGGTTGCCATCAGAATATAATAATTAAAAGTCATTATACTTAGGTTCTGATAAATATATGGATTGCGCTCATAATAAAAAGTTATTATACTTAGGTTCTGATAAATATATGGATTGCGCTCATAATGAATAATGACAGGTGATCAATAATGAATAATAAAAAACGATTGATCGCCATATTTTACATAAAACTAAAGTACAAATAATTGCTTATGATGATGAGATTTTTCTAGTCATATTATCTAACCAATAAACTCATTAACTTAAAATGCATAAAACACATATTGTGGTTGTTTTTCTTCAGTTTTACAATGAATTATTGATAATATATTACTGATATCAATGTTTTGGGGCACATTTTTAGCTGCTGACATTAATGTGCTCTCCCTTTCATACGGATTCTTAAGAACTATTCATAAATGCTTTTATAAAATATAATGAATTTCTGAAATTATGTTTTTCGAAAAGTTTAAGATCAAAAAACTACCAAAAAATGGGTCAAAAATTATTTGAAGAATAAAGTTTTCATCATCAAAATTTGTAGAGAGAATTTTGAGTTAGTAAAATAAATTTTTATTAAGTTTCTTATATTAAGGATTACATAAACTTATCAATGTATGGGAACGAGTCGGGATTTTGAGAGGATATGTGATTGAATGTATTTCAATACATTTTGATTCAAAGTATTTTTTTTTTCAAATTTTTAATTCAGTTTTAACTTTTTATTTGTATTTCTGTTTTATAAGTAATCTTTTCTTATTATAAAAAGTCTACATTAAATTAATATCTCAAGAATGATATAAATATTCTTAAATATGAGTTTGTACAAACAATATAAAATATCTGAATAATTAATAAAAATTAAGCTAACTCTCAAGTTATATGTTTCACTACAACTTACTCAGTTGTGAAATGATAGAAAAACAAAGTTAAGCCACAATGTTCCTTGCAAAGATAAATTCACTTGCCCTTATCCTACTTTGAGAATAATAAATGTAATGCAAAAAGGAAAACAAATTCGTATATAAATTTCAAAAGCTAAATTCAAATGTAGCAGAAACGGAAAGTAATATTATTCATACAAAAAATATATTGTTTTGAAAGAAACATAAAAGGTGATCCATAGTAAGTAAAATGATATTTATCACGGTCAACGAAGCTCAGTAAGATGTGTGATTGAAGTAAGTTTTAGATCTTAAAGTTTAACACATAACTTTATTAATTAATGTAATATATTAATTATTTTTTTATGAATTTTTAATTGGAATTACATCGCACTGATAATTTTCATTAGAGCAGAAGGAAACGTTAATTTTGGCAATATTTGATATTTATCTGTTTTCAGTACTGCAATTATCAAATTTTATAAACATCAATTGCTAAAAATAACTTTTCATAGTATTGAAATTACAAATAAATAGCTGTGAATATAGCTGTTTTCTGAGCAGAAAAATATTTACATTGTGCTCAGAAAACTTCCATTATTATATTGTGTGAAGAGAATTCATTTGAAATTAAATGATAATAGTGTTTGGAAAGCTGAATTTCATTCCCTAAATGTTAAACTCCTTACTATTGTATAATAATGCATAATATGTATTTGAAAGAAATTATCTGAAGTTACAAGAAACGTATTTTTCGTTATATTTATACTTAAACGTCCGAGTACAAAGTGAATTTTTTTAATAAGTTCAGTTCGAAATTTAAGTAGTAAATCGGAATTCTGAAGCACAATTAAATACATATTTTCATTTAGTTACTTTTAATCTATCATACCAATGATGCAGTTATATATGACGTACATCATTTTTATTAAAATGAGACAAAAATATGAAAAAAAAATTATCTCTGTAAAAAAATACCCTTATCAGTATAAAAACACTCATATTTATCAAGTCATGTTATAATCATTATTCGACAGTATCAAGTGGTTTATAAAAAAAGCGGAATTTAATGAATTTGAAATTATATACCAAAATATCAACTCAAAAAAAGTAAGTTTGACTGTTGTATTATTTTTGTTGCAATATTTTAATACTATTAATAGTATGATAAAATTTATTTTATTTCTACCTTTTAATGTGTGTGAATAATATATATATACATATATATATATATAAATTGTTAATTTTGTTAGCAATACATATAGAAAGAGATAAGAAAATTATTTAGAGAAATACTTTTTCACTAATAGTTGAATTTATATAAAGTCAAAAAACATATATGTTTTTCTGTGAAAAGCAAAAGGGATGTGTCACAACTTTTTGAATTTTTGAATATCTTATATATATATATATAAATATTATTTTTTTGCTATTTTTTTACAAATTTTAATTTTTTCTTTTTCATGATTTAAAGGAGAATATATTGCAAAGAATCACACATACACATAACCATTATAAAATAAATATAACCACTATAATTAAATAATTTCTATATATTCATACATGTAGAAATGAATGTAATTATACATAAAAATTGAGTGTAAAAAAGTAAGAAATAATTATAAAATAATATTTTACATTAAAGTTGAGGTAAATGGTTTCCTTTCATGTTTATTAAAATATTTAATTGCATCTACATAGAAAATTACCGTTGACTCATTTTTGATGACATAATTTAAATTAAACAGAACCAAAATATAAAGATATTTTGAAAAGTTTAAAGTTATCAATAATAAAGAAATTGAGTTTATTTCTAAAAAAAAGGTGATATGTATTTCATTTTCTTATATGAAAGAAAATGATATGATATATAAAGAAAATGATGAGCAAAACTTCTTTGCTTCAAAATATTTTTGTTTAAAAAAAAAATTTCCACACTTCTGCTTATCGGGAAACTCTGTGCAGAATGCAGGGAAAACACACAAAATATAAGATAATCAACTTTGTATCACAATAAAAAGGAAAATTACAAAAAATATAGTAGACTAATAATAAATTATGACTATATATAAATTTACAAATAGTAAAAACAGAATGTTTAATTTTATTACACCCTGAAGAAAATAAAGAACTGAAAAATTACATAATATTGGGTTTCCCCCCCATTTTTTTTCATAAGCAATTAAATGAAATTTTTTTATATTTATTAAAGAAAATTAAATCGTAACTATTTAAGGCAATATTAAAACGGTAATGTATGTGTGTGCAAGTTGCTTTCTATAAATAATGTATTAATTTTATAATATGTATATATATGTGGTGTTTTTAATGTTAAAAACATATTTATGAGCAAAGAATAGAAAGAATTATTTTTAAAGTCAAAAATTATATAATTATATCAGAACCAAAAAAAAATTGCTTTTTAACACTAAAATACTTTTAGCTTCACACCTTCGATTACAATAAATTAAAAGATTAAAGATGAATTTTTTCATCTTGTAGAAAATATTTAACATTCCTGAATCTTATACAAACTACATAATTCAAGAATTTATAGAAAAATACTAGTCAAGAAAAGGAAAATATTCAAATGAGAAGTTAATACTTTATCTGTGTGAGAGGGTTATATCACGAGCACACAAGCACAAATCCTCTAATAACGTTTATTGGTGAGTGTTAATCCGCCTTGATGGGAAAGATGCACGCAAGCCTAGGAGCAACAGCAGCGTTGATGAGCGCACTAACAGATGCAACAATAACAGTTTTAACCCTGGCAATTATTTAATGAAAAGAATCCGATGATTGTCGGGTATATTGTATATCTCACTTCTAATAAATGACTCGTCATCATAAAAACATGTTTTTCTTTTGTTCTTACCTTTCCCGCAAGCTGAGTACAAGAGCGAGCAAAAGAGATTATCACAGGTAAGGCGTCTCAAATCTGCATATCTACTTTGAAAGGATTACTCAGCTGCTCTGGTTACACACACCGATCTGTTCTAATGGCCTCTTGTTATACGAAAAGTTTGCACAAATCGATGCCGTAGTTGGCTGTTTTTTCCTTTTAGTTAAATAAGCTCACCTTTCACTAACGCTGATTGTGAAAGTACTCGAGGCTTACAAGAAGCTTAAAATTATCAAGATTCGTAAACTAAAAAAATAATCTCTAATTGGCCAACTTTATAACTAAGAAAGAAATAATTTTGTATTATTTGTAAAAGAACTTAAGCTTTTTTTTTTTTTAAAAAAAAAAAATATTTATTATTATAAAGTTAGACATAATTCCTCAAAAATGTATTACTTGCTTTAAAAATAATATTTTTCGAATTTATAATTTCCTAATTAATAACAATATAATGAAAAATGGCTTTGCTAAAATACCAACTCCAAAATCACATTCGTATTATAACTCACCATATATGTCATATTAAATGAACTTTATAATAATAGATCACCCTATATTAATTTCAACACTTGTTTTATATTTCAATCCGACTAATTTTTCTATTTCCTACATTACTCAATTTGATGCACATTGGGTCTCATTAAAAACAGGCAAATAATAATAATAATACTCGGAAAACTTTGAACTACAGATATAAGTATCTCTTGCAAGCATGAAGTAATTGAAGAAATGAGGAATTTGACAGAACAAAATTATTCTGCTAATACTTCTACTACCTTTGGTATAAATATATGTAAATTATTTACTTTTGTTTCACAAAACAAATCCTAAATTTTTTATATAACTGGTATTATCTAAATTATTGGTTACACAGTGAAACACTTGCAAATTTTATTTTTCCTCTCAAATCTTTCCAATTATTAATCAAATTATAAATAAAAATGCATTAATTTTTCATAAAAATATTTCAAGTATATGCTAAAAGTATTCGATTTCTTTTCGAATTTTTCATGTGCAAAATAAAATTGTATACGTTTTGTTTCTTATTACTTACATCTCAGACTGATGCATTATTTATTTTAGTGTTAACAAATTGATGAATTATTTATATTGCACGAGTTTCATCGACTGCTTATCATAACAATATGAATTCCATAGTTATCTAGTTTACAGTGTAAGCAAACTGAGACAATGACATTTAAAGAGATATTATTTTAGAGAAACTTCAGAAGTTGATATGGGAGATATCATCTTAGGAACTATTAATTCTTAAATAAATGTTAGCATCTAAGGAAGTAATAAAGTGATAGTTTCATATTTTAATTGTAGATTTGAAATTGAAAATTTGTCATTTATATTACAATTTGAAATGTAATGCATTTGCTTTATTCAACAAAATAATGGTACTTTACAAGTTCAACTGTAATTATTAAAGACCATATTGTTGTGGTCCAGTTAACTAATCTAAATTAGTTTTCGCTTAATAAATACACATATAACAATTTAGATTAGTATTTTCCTTAATATAATAATCTAAGTAAGTTTTTTGTTGTTGTCAGTTTTTTCTATCGCACATTTGGCTGCTGCAATCAGGAAAATTTATAAACTTCATTTCAAAATTCATTTAATGTTGACTATTAGGTTGTTCGGAAAGTCATTTCGTTTTTCCCACTTGAATCAGTTTTTTGTTAGTGAAAACCAACCATTTTATGAGTATGAAATCAAGCTACAGCCAGAAAGATGATAAAAGGTATTGGACTAGAATTGACAATATACAATTCTATAAAATATTTATTCGATATACGTTTTTAATTTTTATATAAAACGAAATAACTTTCCGAACCACCCAATATATATTCTAACCTTAAAATTAAATTGCGAAGCATGGAATTTTAAGTTTAAATGTCTAGTAATTATAAAAAGCATATTAATATAAAAGTGAATTGTTTTCCTGTATTTTTATACCTAATCATAGGAATCGGAAATACATTTCAATATTTTAGAGCAATATTTTTCTATACACGTTACCATTTTTCAATTCTGCACGCTAACCGTGTCCTCTTAAAAGATGCTGAAATTAGTTCTTAATGCAAAGGGTAAAATTTAAATTTTTGCTTTGTGAGTTCCAATACTTGTGAAAAATTTTATGAGTATTTTGGTTGAAGTATTTAAATTCATTTAATGACATATTCTTTTCAAAAATATAAATAAAAGCATAAAATTTTAATTTTTAAATAAATGTTTATTTCAATTAATTAATTTATGAATGGTTAAAAAAACTGTTCACGGCAATATGGTTATGTATACAAACGAGGCTTACTTTTTGTTAAGATCATAATTTTTATCAAGCTTTTTCTCTTTTCAATATATAGTATATTGGTAGATAAAAATGTGAATCCTAGTAGATTTTCTTATCTTTCTAATATTTACTATCCAATATTTAACTTGTGTTTATAGTCTTATACAATGCGGGCGCTTAAGTCTAGGTAGATATTTTTTAATTGAAAGAGAAATATGGATTGGTTGAAAGAAGAGAATTCTCAAGTATAGACTTCTCCTTTTTTATTGACGATGATTAAAATTATGAAATGTCTTTTTGTGCATATTTAACATTGCAGTTCTTTAAACCTTCAGTTGCAAATAGCATAACTTTAATTTAAATATCCATTGATGTATTCAACCCCATAGGAGATTTAATGCAACATTTATATCATTTCCATTTCTCAAAAGTATTCTGAAATGAAACAATTAAACAAAACGCTATATCTCATAAACTTTTAAGTGGAAAAGGCAAAAAGTTTAATTTACCTAAAATTAACATAAAAGTTTGCATTTCTGACATTCGTAAGCAACAGGATTAGTATCTGTAAAATTTAGAGTGAATGACTAATTTTTCTTTTTTCATTTTAATCTGAGTAGTTTAAAGTTTATTCTATGCATTTGAACTATTGAAGTATATAGATTAGGATAGATTTTCTAATTATGCTCTGTAACTTCAAATCTTATGTGCATATATATATTAATGAACAACAATTAGCACATTTTTGTTATTCTATTGCAATCCTTTTACCGGAAAAAAGCTATTATAATAGTTTTGACATTAGCAGTTACTTGAAGGAAAAATTTCATACATGTTTACAATTCAAACGAAAGAGAAATCTTGAAAAGTTTTAAGTATTCTAGAAAAATAGATGTACATGAGTAAAACGGGTGTACAACAGGAATTACCTTGTTAATGTAGAACCAAGATCGATGTAGACATTTGACCGAACGGCCACAAGAATCTAGTTGCTTGTTGTTAAACGTATGACTTCTTTTTGGATAAATTTTGGCAAATGGAATGCCAGTTTATAATTAATGAGCCTGTGTACTCTATGTGAAAAAAAATATTCTTTGTTTTTCAAATTAGGAATCGTTGAAACAAACTATTCTTGAAGATGGACACAAATGTGGGTAATTTAAGTGATTAAATTGGGATGATGAATATTTAAAAAATAAATATATCATAATAATTTATATTTTCGCACAGAATGATTTCAAATAACTACGAGATAATTTAAATAAAAAATGCCTACTATCAAATCAAAACTATAATCTATTATATTTTGAATTACTCTCATTTAGAAAACTGATTCAATTGAGTGTAAATTTTTAAATATTGGCCTTTTTCAGACTAAATAAAGATTTTAAGTCTTTGAAAAAATTATTTTTAGATCAGTTTTATCTTTTTTATTTTAAATTAAATTTTCCAAGTATTGCGATCTTTTGCTTAAATTCTATACTATATTTTCATGAATTTTAGAAAAAAAATTCTTGATGTTATATGGAGAAATTATTAAATCATGATACACACGGGAAGTGGTTTAATAATTGCTTTTCTTTTACTTTTCCACTTACATTTTTATCTTAAGTAGTGATAAAAAGCAAATTTGCACCTGGTTACTGTATTATGATACTCAACCAATTGAGTAATCAACCTACAAGTAAAATGCTCAACCAAGTCAGTTGATAAAAGAAATTTAATTTTTAACTAATGAAAAAATAGAAAAAATTCGTAATCATATTTTATTACTCAACATTATTTTTAAAATTATTTTTCTGTGAGCATATAACATGAATGTTACTTATTTTCTTTTATTTGCTTACATATATTTATTTTAAAAGCCTCCGTAAATATTATTTAGTTTCAAACTCAGTTTACGTTGCGTGGATAACAAGGAAAATATAAATAATCAATTTGTTTACAGCCAAATTTACTTTGCCATTTTTTGCCCTGTTCAAATCAAAAGAAACATTTAAACAACGATGAAAAATTAAGACATAAAGAGAGATAAATTAATTTTTCCATCACATTCTAAGAAAAATAATGAGCTGGTTATTAAAATCCAATAAATTAACTACGACAGAAGGATTTTTTTTTGTTTACAGCGGGGAAAAAGAAAAATGAAATTGATATTCAGCAGAAAGTTTCAAATGATTAAAATTTCAGTATTTAATTAGAGCAAAATACTGCGATAATGTTTTATTCGATGTCAGTAAGCATTTTTCGCTTTCTTTCATTATTGTTATTATTTTTTCAAATTGTAAGCTCATTTGCCAGCGGAATCATAAGCGATTATTTATTTTTGATAGCATAATATTGTTTTTCGAGTTTTGGCGGGAAATAAAAAAAGAAGGAAGGAAACAAATCATGTGTTTCCTTTAAGAATGGAATAGCAGTGTTTCGATGATATTTATTCTGATGCTTTTCAATTTGCAGTATGTAAGGTGTGACAGTTGTTTCCAAGAATTAAGGGCTATTCCTAATTAATGGTGATAGAGATGGCGCTGCAGACAATTAGACCATTAGCAGTGAAAGTTCGGGGAATGGCCGAAGCTGATAATTAGATGTCAACAGAGTTGAAAAGGAGGGGTGAAGCTAATTTAAAGCAAGCAAGGAAGAACAAATATGGCGGCCACGGTCAACAGTGAAGCCTCAAACGGATCGATGTTAAGGAAACCCTCATTAGAGACTACAGCGGGGGCTGCCGAGAAAGCTTCACAAACGCTGAGATGTCTTCCACCCCACGCCACTTTCTCTCTTTTATGCTTATTAGACTTTTTTGCTGGATGTTCACCTTCCTGTTTGATAGTACTTTCCCAACTAGTGGCTTTGCTATAATGATGCAGCCACGTCCAGGAATGTCTTCACATACTCTGCTGAGAACTAAGTATTTTTTTTTTTTTTTTTGCAAGAAACTTCATTGAAAATAAGACTTAATAGTTTTCAAGAATGCCTTCTATTAGGAGAAAGAAACAAAAAGCAATTTTTACTATGGAAAAGTAGCTTGCAACTTTTAAAACATTGTTTCTTCAATTTGCAGACATGCTTAGCAAAAATGTTGAAGAACACAATCATAAAATATAGTTATATTTATTAATAGCTAAAAGTTGAAGTAACTTAAGTTTCATTTCATTACTTAAGCATGAAGTAATGAAATGAATTTTAGGTGAAAATAATTTTATGGAAAAAAAAAATCACTGATCATTTTATAAATATTTCTGTTTTAAGATCACTAGTAGTAAAAATATTATTAATATAATTACTAATAACAGCAAAAACTGTAAGCTTGAAAGAATTTAATCATTGTTATTAATTATCAATGTATTGGAGTATTTTATGAAACTCAAATTGTAATCTCAAAAGATAATGCATATCAATCGATAATGGTATAAAAGATAATGCATATCAATCGATAATGGTATAAAAGATAATGCATATCAATAACAAAGTATATAAATTATTTCAATACATTCTAGCCATAAAGAGTATATTAATTATTTGTTTTTTACGTAGATTTATTTTATATTCAATGAATCTATAATAATAAATTTTTTTACCATTTCCTGATTCCAGAGAAAAAGAAAAAGCTAATTAGAAATGCCACAATTTAATTAATTGAAGATTTATTTGCAGATTTTTACAAGCAAGTTTGACTATACATTAAAAGCAAATCGAGGAAGAATTCAACGAACCCATTTACACATAAAGTATATATATGAATCTATACATTATTTAATCAGATTTGTATTAACATACTGAAAAAAGGAAAGGAACACATTTTTAAAATAAGGAAAAAAAATTAGCATAATAAAATATGTTGCAACTTTTATAATATATTTTAAAATAAAGAATATATGATCACAATGTCATTATAAATACCAACATCTTCTTCATTTGAGTCGTAAATTATATTTATTTATTTATTGAATCCCATACATATTATTTTTTTTATTGTGAACATATACAGTCTCCCCGTGCACCACAGGGGTACAACATGTAAGTTAATTAATGAAAATTAAATGTTGCATGCATAAATAGACAATAAAAGTATAGAAGAGGTCTTTGAACTTCACAAAAACAAATAATTTTGCAAAGTCACTCTGAACCTTTTTAATTTGTTCTGTAAGCATTATCTAAAGACATCAAAGGTAAAGCATAAGAAAATCAAATGCTTCACATCTTAAGGTACTTTTTTTGCACATTTATATTTTAGATACATTTTAGATCATAAACTATTTAATTTTAGATTGAAGAGAAACAGGTAATTTGGAATTTTATGATGACCAGATAAATAATGTGAAACATTTTATAATTAATCAAGAGGAAAGATTCTTAATGCAGTCTATCGTAAACAATAATAAAGTTATTTTTAATGACCTCAACATTACGAAATTCTTCATTCTATGTAGCTAAAAGTTTCTTATTATGAAAGGACTTCCAATAGTTTTTTGAAACACTAATATTCACATCTTTGGTTAAATTTAAGGTATCGTTACTAAAAAGGAAGCTCTTTCATTTCCATAGAACCCGTGATATTGACTCACATCAATTCTTCTATCTTTAAGCAAACTGAGAGTCACCAGAGTTTCAATCACTAATTTGTCGCTTCCGGTAATGTTGTTTAAAATGTTGAGAGAATAAAGGGAACAAATAAGATACCTTGAGGCTGTTGTTACATTATCCTTGATCCATTAGAGGGCAAAATAAATATACAGAAATTCTACTTGGAAAACTATACATTCATACGGTGTTTAAAATAACAATAGTCTTCAAAAAGAATAAATACAAGAAAAACGTATTAAATATCATTTCAGTATATAGTTTCTTTATAATCACATAAATTTATGTGCCTTATATAAAATATCTGGCTGAGGAAGATTAAGTAGGGGTACATTTCCATTTATGTTGTCTTCCGGGATTTCAGTTGCCCATGCCTCGAAAATGTTATTCTTATATTCAGTTTCGAAATAGGTAGAACTCCTGCAAGAACAAAGATGGCCTCATAGCTTAAAGTTCTATAACTACTAATAATAAAAGAATTATTCGTTGAATCTTTTTCAGATTTCTTATGTGAACCTTTATTACAAAGAATATGTCCGCAAGCACGACAACCGTATGAAATGAAAAATACAATACAGTAATGCTTATACATCAGTTTCTTAACATCGTAGATTACTCCAAAAAATACTTTTGGCTATTCGGTGAAAGTCAATAGTTTTTTCAGATTTGATGAAAAGGAATTCAATATGATTTTCCATGTTAATTTTTGGTCAAGAATGATACTTAGCACTCTTTACAAATTCTAAAGGAGAAACATCGAGTATTAAAGGAGCAATATTTTGTTCATCGCATATATATAATTTTCGGAAGCAATCATAACTTACTTTTTGAATTTTTGTAATTGATTTTATGAGAAATCGCTCAGTCAAAGACAACCTCTAGCACTTCTTGGACTCTTAAATGATTCATACATATTACTAAAACATTTTTCTCATATCTCAACTTTTTTTTAAATTTATAATAATAAAGTGCTTCTAAAAATAATAGTTAAAAACTTTTTTCAAAATACCTTTTAGCAAAATTTTAAATACATTCATTATTACATTTTTTTATCAAAAGTAAAATTCTCCCATTATTTTTTCATATAAAAAGTTTATAAAAAATAGTAAAATATTAATTTTCAATATTTTTTGAAAAATTACATGATTTTAATATTTTTTACTTATTTCAAAGATTTTGTTCTTTAAATTTTGATTAAGTACAAATATTTAGAAACAAATATAAATCCATACTTTTTAACTAAGCAAAGTTTCAATTGATTAAATGCCATTATTAATAATTAATTCAGTTCAATTTTTTCATCTACTTGAGGAATGGGCTTATAAAAGGACTCTTAATAATTAAGGTTTAAAATATACAAAATATAAGAAAATAAAGCAATTTATCCTAAAATTTCAAACATATTGAATTTTATAATTCAAAGAAAATAAGAGCTGTTTATGCTAATTGGAAAAATTTTTTCTTCAGATTTTCTCGAAATTCCTTTCCTGTTTTGAAAATATTAACCTTTGTATGATTTTTGGGGCAAGATTATTCACTCCTTTTTTTATTATAGACTTTAATACAGTAACCTTTGGTACTATATAATGAGCCGATATTGTAAGGCTTTTTAATGGTTCCAGAGGATAGAGCTCTGAACTGCAGGCAGTCTTATCTTATATAGATATATCATGGTCAAACCACTCTTTCGTTGCTTTGAAAAGTTAAAATAGAGGTATATTTAGTTGTAAGTCGTTCATATTTTTGTCCTCTATATGTTTTGATAATTACAACATTGTGATACAAATTGTAATTATGTGCAACACATAATTACAACAACTACTGAGTATTGTTTTGATATCAGAAAAAGAGCTATACATTTTCTCAATTTAGTAACTTTATCAAAATGATTTTATGACCTCGTTTGCTCAGATTTTGGCTTCTTGAATTTTAAACACTAAAATATTGATTCACTTTTAAGCTTCTTGTTTATGGTATCATTCAGAAAATTTGCATATTATTGTTTCTATAATTCAAAAAAAAAGAACCAATTCCTAATTTTATGGAACACATTTGTAAATATTTTAGATACGATTTAAAAAATTTAAATCTAATTAACACATTCAAACAATTTTTCCAAAAAAAAATTATATATATATTTGTCTTAAACTCCAATTACTTTTTTTTATAGATTTAGCTAGTTTCTAATCTCAATTTTCAAAATTGTCATTGAGGAAAATTCTTCACATAATCTTTCATTGAATACACAATGACTTTTAAATTAAATTTGGATTTCTTGAATTTAGTATTTATTTAGGCACTTTAAGTGTTAGTTTTGGTGAAATTCATTTGATAAACTACTAGCTGAACTTACATGCTTCGTGAATCACCAGGTTAAAAATTCAGAATGCACTTCATTTAAGATGTGCATCTCTTAAGTGAATACATAGCGTGTTTGTAATTTCGTTTGATGATTTCTTTGAAATAATCTGAGTTAATATCTAAAATTTTTAAAGTAATCTACTATTTTTTTCTGAACTATGGAAGCACACAATAAATTTCATTCCAAGAAATATATTATCATTTGATTACAAATGTATCAAAGATATTGAATATTTTTATTTGATACTAAATTTAAGAAACTATTAATTTTAATTTAACTTATATTAAAATGAATATTCATATATTATACCTCTTTAAAGAAAATTCTACCTATGTATTTTTATATAATCAATAAATTAATAAGACATATTTATTCACATAAAAATGTTAGAAAAATAAGAAACGAAAATTGTTTCCTTGATTTAAAAAGAAACCCTGTTTCTCAAAACAGAAAATAATTTCCAGCTATTTATATCTAACTAATGCAGCCAACATAAAAATAGCAATTGTATTGAGTAATGGAAAGATGCTTTATCTCCCTTACTATTTTCCTTCGTGCAATTTCATCTCACCCAAAAATCTAGAGATAACTATCGCAGCTAGATATCAATTTCAGGATATTAGGATTAAAAAGAGAAGAATATAAGAGGAAGAATATTAAAAACGGATCTTTATCAAGCACTTTGCAGAAGAGGCATCTGTTGCAAACCGTGACATCGAAAGCATGCCTTACTAAGATAGGAAAATAGAGTTCTAGAAGATAAGGAAAATTTAGTCACGCTAAGTTCGAAATCTGAATATTTTGAACAGAAATTAAATTATCTGCACTATATTAGTAACCACCTGTTCGAAATGATTTCTAACTTTAAAACAATTCTAGTGCTGCATTGTCATTATTATATAATGCATTCTTTAAAGTAACAAGGTTATTAAATCTCGGTTTCTATCTTTTTATTTTGGGAATTACAAGAGAAATATTTTTTGTATGATAAAAATAATTTTCAATTGATAAGCAATTCAAATTTGTGAATTAGAGTGTCTATGCAAAATTTTAATATAAAGCATTCAATTCGTTGTATAAAATAAGTGAATATAGGATAACTGATTACTCACACTTGATTACTTAAAGTATTATTCACTTCAATATCAGAGATATATTTTTTATAAATTCTTATCTAAAATAAGCTTGTTATTCAGTGTTTTATGATTGTGAAACTTAAATCAAATAATTCATTAAATTAAAAATCTGAATTTTGGATTTTACAGCCAAACTGAATGAATTAATCCAAAAAATATTTTATTTTATTCAGTAATTCAAGAAACTCTTAAATGACATACGTTTTGTTTTTTTTTTAATGATATATAAAATTGTTTTGGAAACTTAAGCCGCTCCCCAAATCTTGCATAGGAAAAAAGCATTAATAATTTTGTGAATTTATGGAAAATTGTCATTAAATGTGATCACCAAATTTAAAAAATCTCCTTCCAAAAAAGTGTTACTCTATTTTAAGAACCTGATGCAAGAAAGTTGCAAACTTTTTGCATGCCATGTCATTTGAAAATATTCCAAATCTCTCGTTCTTCCGCAAATTATAAGAAACTTAACATTTCTATCATTTAGGAAACAAAAGAAAATTATGTCATGTGGATAAGCTTGATTTGTTTGTCGCCCAACAGTCCTTTTTTGAACACTAAGCCTAATTGGACCAGGACCTAAAGTTTAAAGTGGATTCTGACCTATTAGATATTCAAACCCAAGATGGGAATCAAATTCATGAACTGTTGACCAGAAGACTAGAAACCTAACTAAGACACTACTGGCCATTAAAATTGCTACACAAGGAAGAAATGCAGATAACAAAATGATATTTATTGGACAAATATATTATACTAGAAATAACAAGTGATTAAATTTTCAAAAATTTTGGCTGGATAGATCCTGAGAAATCAGTACCCAGAACAACCACCTCTGGCAGTAATAACAGCAGTTATACGCCTGGGCATTGAGTCAAACAGAGATTGGATTGCATGTACAGGTACAGATGCTCATGCAGCTTCAACACGATGCCACAGTTCATCAACCATAGTGACTGGCGTTTGGTGACGAGCCAGTCGCTCGGCATCCATTGACCAGAAGTTTTATATTGGTGAAAGATCTGGAGAACGTGCTGGCTAGGGCAACAGCCGAACATGTTCCATATCAAGGAAGGTTCGTACAATACAGGCAACACGCGGTCGGGCATTATCCTGCTGAAACGTAGGGTTTCGCTGGGCTCGAATAAAAGATAGAGCCACGGGTCGTAACGCACCAGAAATGTAACGTGCACTGTTCAAAGCACCGTCAAAGTGAACAAGAGGTGACCGAGACGTGTATCCAATGGCACCCCATACCATCACGCCAGGTGATGGGCCAGTATGACGATGACGAATGCACGCTGCCAGAGTGCGTTCACCACGATGCCGCCAAACACGGATGCGACCATTATGATGCTGTACACAGAACCTGGATTCATCTGAAAAGATGACGTCTCGCCATTCGTGCGCCCAGGTTCGTCGTTGATCACACCATTGAAGGCGCTCTTGTCTATGACGCAGCGTCAAGGAAAACCGCAGCTATGGTCACCGAGCTGAGAGTCCATGCTGCTGCAAACTTCGTCGAACTGTTCGTGAAGACACTTGTTGTCTTCCAAACGACCCCGTTTCTTGACTTACGTCTCGTGACGTGGTTGCACGATCCATTACGGCCATGCGGATAATATGCCTGTCTTCTCGGCTCTAGTGATAGGTGGCCGTTGAGATGGCGTTCCGTATTACCGTCCTGAACCCATCGATTCTATATTCTGCTAACAATCATTGGATCTCGACCGACGCGAGCAGCAATACTTCGATAAGATAAACCGCAATCCCGGTACGCTACAATTCGACCTTTATCAAAGTCAGAAACGTGCTGGTACGCATTTCTCCTTCTTACACGAGGCATCACAACAACTTTTCACTAGGCAACAACGTTCAAATGCAATTTGTATATGAGGAACCGGCTGAACAATTTCCTCATTTAAACACAATGTAGGTGTCGCTACTGGCGCCTGCTTTGTCTGAATGCGCTGAAAAGCTAATCATTTGCATATCACTGCACCTTCTTCCTTTCGTATAAATTTCACGTCTGTAGCATGTCGCCTTCTTGGTGTAGCAATTTTAATGGCCAGTAGTGTAGTTAAAAATGTTAAATAAAACAAATCGTTACTCTTTGTAAAATCAATTTAAAACATTTATAAATAATTAATAAAGTAAACGTAGCTAATGCATTGTTGAAAAAACAGAGTTCGTTTGTGAAGAATTGTATAGATATTTTATATATTCAGAGTTTTCTCAAGTTTTAATTTTTGATACCAGTTCAAATAATGAGATTATTGAAATATATTTTCCTACCTAGAATTTTAAGACATAATCTTTGTCTCAAATTTTTATTTATAGATTAATAGCTAGTTTTGGCATGACACACATTACAGGAACAATAAGAAAGTCGTCCTTTTGACTACTATATTTTTTTTTATCTACCTAGCTCATTACACAAAAGAAGTGATCAAGAAAAGAACGGATAAGGAAGAGAAGATATTGTTTATCATTTGTGGTAAAGGGAATTTTACACACTGTAAAACTAGTTCTACCAACGATACAAAATAATATTTGAATTATTTAGTTTTAATAAATATTTTATAAGCATTTCTCTGAGAATTAATATAATTAAGCGCGAAGTAAATAATTTGTTTTTTTCTCAATTTTGAGATTTTGTATCGCATAAATGGAAATCAGTTCGTAAGCAGACTTATAGTTAGCTATAACGTATAATTTTTGCTATTTATAATAATAACAAATCAATCAACTAGTCAAAAATTTCTTTCAACAACAAAGACATCAGACATTCAAATTATCTCAAATAAATTTAAAATATAAAATGCTATTTTGTCAACCTCTCAACTATACATGGTAAAAATATTTTAAACAGTTTTGGATAAACAATTATTAAATGTATTGCTCTCTGATCATATCATAAAAAACATAGACTGATTTAAATATCTAATATGCAAAGAAAATTCCATTCTCTTACTTTATTTTTTACATAGTATTGTAAAGCAGAGGTTCAGTGAAGAATGTCCTTGTGCATTGAGTGAACTACAGTTTAAAAACTTAACATTTATTCAACATAAACCCAGCTATTTACATAAAATGCGTTGCTATAAGTTATGCCGACATTCTAGAAAGAGACACTTCATACGGCCTGTCACACACAGCAAATTAATTTTTAAAAGGTTATATATGGTTGAGAAACCGAGGCAGAAGCAACTCCTTAATAATTCACACAACTTATTATTTATTTTATGTGTATTTCAGTAATAAAATAAATATATTTTGTAAATTTATATAATAATGTGCACTTGCAATATGGTGCCAATAGAATAGTAATGCACTCTTTCTGAGTAATTAGATAGAATATGACTCTCTCTAATTAATTTAACTCAGAAAATATCCCTTTGGATATTATTAAAATATAAATAACTTCGATTTAATATTTATTTCAAGGATAAATGCACTTCAACGAAATTTAATGTACTTTAGATTCTAGTCGAACAGAAACCTTCTATTCGAATTAAAATGTATTTTCGAGAAATAAACATTTGTGATTAAAAACCAAAAAAAAAAATTACATTTAATTTAAAAATTGTTTCTTGGAAATATAGATTAATTTGTGTATTTATTTTTTAGATTGTGTCTCTAATAAGTTATAAGACTGTACATTCTTTAATATATTGGAATAATATTTGCACTTTGAAAGGGAAAATTGAAAGAGAATAAGTATTTTCACTTAAATTTATAAGTGACGCTTTATTGTTTCCACTTTATTATGTAGGCTTATTACAAAGTAATTGTGTTACATTTTATACGTAGTTCAAGAGAAAATTTCTGAGTTGAAAATTATTTTGCTTTTTTTATAAATATCATAGTATAAGAAATAATCATTTTGCTCATCTACGTTATTATAACGTTTTTGCTCAATTATTAGGTAAGTTTTTTTATTTTTATTCAAGTGATGGAATATTTGACTGAGATGATATATTGAACGAAATATTTAATGTTATAAATTAATGATAATGATATAAATTAATGTTTATAGTTATTAAAAGGTGTAAAACAAAAACAATTTAAATATTTATAACAAAGCAAAATATATTTTAAATGATGGCAAATGATCTGAAGTAAAGTTTAAACCTTGAACGTTTCTCCAAAATTAAGCAACAAAAGGAAAATTATTGATAGCTGAAAAATATTCAAGCAAAATAAATTAAACTTATTTGTATTTATTACATTACTTGTGCAATTTAAAAACCAAGAAAAATAAAAAGGGATTTCATTTTGTGATATCAATAGAAACCTAAAACCTCCAAATTTTAGACGTAATTATTTAAAATGAGGGAAATACCTTTGTGAGGCCGTGGTGGTCTGGCTGGTTAAGGTATTCGTTCTCGTTATCAAAATTTAGTGAGTTTGAATTCCGACCCAATCGAAGATCCGTCATGTTTCATAATGGAGGCTGGAGCACGTTAAATATGTCGGAGTTGCAACGTCTTCCAAGTGAAATGATACCTATGGGGATGCCAGGCCAAGTCTTCTGCTTGGTCTCTGCTTCTAAATTAAGAGGACCTGCTTTTGAGCACATGTATAGAGCACACCCACTGGTTGTGCCTTATATATATATATGTGTGTCCCACAATATAAGGTGACATCACTCCCCTCTATTGTTGTTTTGAAAAGTGAAATCCTAGTATCCGGTGGTTATATGACTACACCGAGAAATACTTTTGTTGTAAACTGGTATGTCAAAGTAGGAGATCAAAATTCGGAATAAGTCTGATCATGCTGTCATGTAGTGATGATATTGTCAACAAACTGTGTGAATAATAATGCTCATTTTTTACTATGTAAAACAATTATGAGCCACTAATGTTAGAGAGGAACCTCCAACAAAGGCTTAAAATATACTTCTTGAGATTGTCTCACAAATACTTACTAAAATTATTGTTGAGATCCCTTGATATAGTTAGATATCGTGTAGTGAACATATTAACAGTTTAAAGTTTCTGTAAAGCAATTATTAACGTCAATCACCTTTTGAAATGACTTTTTATACATACTGAGCTATACTGATGTACTCCAAGAAAAGAAAATCGGAAATTCGCCAGAATTAGCAGCAAAAGATATTCATACAAAAAGAACAAATGCATCGCATGTCTATTACTTATTAAATAGTAGTTATGACCAAATCTTAAATTTCAAAGAATGCATTTCTGCTACAAGACTACACTGATCCCACTTCCTGTAAATGAACTACAGTTTTGCCTTTGAATACTAATGCATAACGTGAATGATGTAAGTAAGACTATTATCTTTTGGTAAAATGAAATTATATATATATCGCCAACTGTGATAGCAAATGGACGAATAATAATAGCAAGTATGTCAGCTCTGTATATCACTCATCACAAAGTTCTTCTGTTTTATCATATGCACAAGTTTGTGTGCTCATTTAATGGTACTTATTCACTTATAAAAAAACAGTACTTTCTACATCCCATTTTTATGCATTAATTTGAAGATATTGAGTGTTAGCTTTACTACATATTAAATGGTCCGATAATTACTTTGCAAAAAAAGAAAAAAACTGGAGCTCATTAAAGAATCGAGTCAATGATTTTTATTTTTGTAATTAATTAACCTGAATGCATACCTAATTCTAACGATTTATAACTTGACAGGTGTAAAAAGGACGTACAATGTTCATCACCTAGTATGCAGATAGCTTTCATACAGTCTTCTGCATATTGTTTCTGATATAGTTCTTTCTGTAACAGAAATAAGCATATCAAGCTGAACTGGCGTTAGAATCCTGCAGCATTCTGCCTTAAACAACAAATACTAGTAATTTGTAGATTAGATAATTGCTGAACTAGACTGGTGTGCCAAACTTAAGAAACATTGAAAATTTTATGTTTATAGCCTTGAAATTTGTAAACAGGAATTCTTGTGATCAGTACAATGAACACGCAATTCAGTAAGAAGATCAAGCGCATGCAAATGTAAAGAACAAAATGTTACAATTGATGTGAGCATACGCAAAACGCATGCAGTTGACGTTCACAACTGAAGACTACAATAAAAGAAAGTACGGAGACGTAATTGAAGATATTCTCTACAAGAAGTTTTTCGTAAAATATGACGAGAAAAAATTATCTGAAATCCTTCACTCGTAAAAGAATAGTCGGAAAGCAGGAGGAGGGACATTATGTGACCAGTGTAACTGAAAAGTTCAGAATCAATAAAAGTGTCGTTTCGCAAGCTTGAAAAGCCTTAAAAACCATAGTTATAGTTCTTATAAAGATTGTTGTTGGCCTCCCCAGAGAAACAACTGCTTCAATATTAATATGAGAACATTGAAAATCAAAAAATTATTTCTAAAATTATTTACTTTTTACTAAAATTATTTAATATTTAAAAAATTTATAGGCATATTATTTTTAAGTGACATCTAAAAATGTCTATTCATTAAAAAAGGAGCAAAAATTTAGTTTTCATTTAAATTAGAAACTTGCCTTTTTTAATTTTAAGATACTAATCTATATTTTTACCGTATCGAATGTGATAGAAAATTCTATTAAAATAAATTTCCATTTTGTTATGCTGTAAATATATGATTCCCCACAATTTTACTTAATTCATCAATTAATTTTTTTTATTCCATTATTTCTGAGAACTGTTTAACTGAAATAAAAATATTAATATTATGATGAAGTATAATAAATTTAAAAACAATAAAAATATACTCTTGTTTAATGTTATTTGCTTATAATTTTCAAATTTAACATGCTTAAGAGTACACTTAATGAAAATAAAAATTTGAGCTTTTCAGAATATTTAATTATTTTTCACGTGGCTATATATTTATTTTATGCTTGATGAAATTGGCTTCAAGCAGTATACATATTTAATAAAAATGCATTTGTTGAGAATATTTTTCAATAAAATGTATTTCACATTTAGTTTGAATAAAATTAATTTGTTATTTCAAGATTACAGAGGCAACTAACAACACATTCTGTACGAGCATAAAAAGGAAATACTAAGAAATTTGAGATAATGTAATTAAATAAAGATATTTTATAAAATCAAAATAAAAAGAAATTAATTTAAAAATGAAGAAAGTAATCGCGGAAATTATCGATTGTGTATAATGATACTTATGTTTTTAATGGAAAGAAATGTCAATAGTAAGAATTTCAAACATCAAATAAAAAAATGAGAATTTCGAAAACAGCATTGTAGCTTGTTTTTAAAGGCATATCAAAATCATGCTTCTTCAGACAATTGCGTAAGTAACAAGTTAACATAGGCATCGTTAGGTTATGTTAAAAACTCCTTTTTATATCTTAATGTTGTTATACATTCAAATCCTAGACTTTGGCATTTGTAACCATATTAAAAAAATCACTACAGTAAGGTACATTCTTGGTTGCAACAGCAAGGTTGATGGTTTGGTTGTCACTCTACGCCCATTATTTAGGGACTAATTAGACCAAGACCTATAATTAAAAGTGGGGGGATTCCAAACCACTTCAAACTTCCATGCCCAAAGTGATACTCGAATATACGAATTCTTAAACTAAAGGGCAGAACGCTAACCACTCCATAGCGAACTTGGCATCAAGGTTTATGATAAAATAGCATTAATGATAAATGGAAGAGGTTTCCAATACTAAATAAATAATTGGATTTTATCATAATTTACTTCATATTGAAATCTCAAATTTATCAATATTTTTATACTAAAGTATTTTTGATAATCCTCTAAATAACTGGATTTTATCTTTTCCTGTTGTTTATTTTCAAAAAGTAATTAATCGTAACGAATTTACAAATGCTACAAAAGTTAGGATAAGGTTCTTTTTTCACTAAATGATTATTAAACTCAAGGATGGATGGATAACCGTAAAATAGATAGTGTAACGTCTGCAATTATTTAATGGAAGTACTTTTTATTGGCCTTTATGTAAAATATACATTTCCATTCATTGGCATAAAATTTATTTACAGATTAGAATTCCAGAATAAAAGTAAGGTCATGAAAGAACTCTGTCAACACTATTTTTCCAATCCACATTTATAATTCCTAGTAGTTCTAAATAAGAGGGGATTTATGGCTATACTGTGGGGCTAGTCATTGTATTGATGCCATCTTATTATAAATTGAAACAATGCTTAAATATCATATTCAGGGAACTTTTTAACTGTTGACAGGTCTTTATTTAAGATTACATTTAAAAATGCCACTTACTATTATAATAGCTTCTTGTAGACGAATTACTTTTATGTATCAGAGACGAGTGTCATAGATTTATGCATTTGCTTAATTTTTAAAATTATTTTTTAAAATGAAACAGGAATTTCTAAGCAAATAATAATTGTTAAATGTATTATTAACCTGTTACTTGAGATGCAATCAATTTTATTCGGAAAATTGCTTTCGTGATATTTATTTGGGTCAAATAAATGTTGAGTTTGAAGGAAAACAAATAAAATGAAATTTAAGAAAAATATCTCAGCAGTGAAAGAATGTATTCAATAACAAAAATAAAAATTTTTCTAAACTTTCCAATTATTTTAAATTCTTATTTACATAAGACCTATAAGAATTTTACCTAAATTTTTTAAGCGATTTATTACTTACAAATTAAACAGTGTAAAAGATCATTTGATTGCTAAAAGTATTTAATATAAATATTGACTTAAATAAAGTATGAACACTTTTTGATATCATCAAATACAAAAGATAATCACTCCAAATGAAATCTCTATATATAAAATTTAGTTTTTAATATTAGATTTAAATATGGAAGTATATTTTTACAAGTTTTACAATTTTAAAAATTGTTAAATTATAAATTAACAATTTTTAAAATTGTAAAAATTTTTTAAAATTGTAAAATAGGTGTAATCGCACAAAACATGACTAAAAATATGGAGTTAATAAGTTTTAGATAGAAAATTACCAACAAAACAAATTAGCAATACAGTTGAAATGTTTAAAAATAAATTCTGAAAAACGAAGGAATTATTTAAAATCATAGAAATAATTTTTTAAGGAATATTGCGATAAACCTGTTTCCTGGTTAAAAAAAAAGTGCTTAATTTAAATATCTAAAACATTAAACAAGGGAAAAAATTTATTCGTTTCAAAAACTGTGGAAATAAAAGAAAGTATTACTCGTTTATATTTTCGTCCTCTGAGACATAAAATGCGATTTTCCTTTCATTTCCTTTATTTTTTATTTTCCTCTGTTTTTTGCTGTCCCATGTTGAAAGGATAAAAAATAGTCGTTAATCTATTTTATGTTTTTTTTCCACCTCTCGAAATACAAAACCGACCAAGAACAGGTTAGTTCTGCAATTTTCTTACAAATCTTTTTTTCCATTTTAAGGTAATAAGCTTGGGAAAAATACGGCAACCTAATCAGCTTTTTTGTGTATGACACACTATCTTTCTATATCTATATTTAACTATATTGGATTACGAACAACGTATAACTCTGATTAGTAAGCTCTAATTTGATAAGACAACATTTTCACGAACAGGCTTCTACGCATTATAACCGCTAGCATTAGAAGGATGAAAAACTCAGGAAGTTAAGCTAGAGAATTCTCTTAATTTTAAATAAAAACTTCCATTACACATAGGAATTATTTTTTATGCAATGATCGTTCAACTTTTTTTCTATTTTTATTATTTAAGTACTTTTTTTAACCTATTTATCATATGTTTAGGAATTTATGATTCGCAATGTCTTGTATGGAGCAAACAATAACTGGTTCAATAAAAATTATAATGTAGATAGGAGTATAAGTATAATTAAATTCAAAATATTTTAAACTTCTCCATGGATCAACTAAAAAATAGAATTAGGTTTTTGATATTTAAAAGTTAAAATAATATCTTAATATGCTCTTATTTCTCTGGTGTTTTAACTATTTCGCAATTAAAAATCATACCAAAATAAAAGTAGAACAACTAAATTACTTTTGAATTTTGACATTTACTTAGTAACAACTGATCATTAATAATTGCTAAGTTAAATCTGATTTCCAGACTTCATTTCCAGCAAAAATGTACTCCAAAATGTCATATGTAATGTGTTCCTTTAAGAATATTAGGCGTGAATACATCATCTATATATTAGAAATAAAAGTATAATTAATCAGAGTATATACATGTGATTATAAAATTTATTAACAGAGTGAAAGAAAACTTTATTTCGAGTGCTTAAGAATCTTGGGCTGTTAATTTCATTTTCCTTTTTGTAGTTTTATCACATGTGTTCTATATTTTAAGCCTGAATAAAATGTTTTCTTACAAATAAGCTATGTTTTTACTGCAATTGAATTTAGGTTTCTCAGTAACTATAGTCTGTTTATCACAGAAAAAAATTTGGCATAAATTTTACAATGGTTTTGTCAAAATATATTCTTTTATTTGAAAATCTAAAAAATTAAATAAATATATTTTGAATGAATTTTTTTTTTATATTCAAGTCTATGTAACCTCAGTTGAAGTTTAAACCTGTTAACCAATTGGTAAAGTTTAGGGCTTCTCCACATCGTTGTGTATGTAACGTCAGTATTTATAAAACAATACAATTATAATTGCATTTGTATACAAGTAATACAAATATGTATCAAGTGATAATAAATAGCAATCCACCTGTCACAACTAGAGACTCCTACTCCCTTATTTTTTCCTTAATGTGTTAAAAAAACGTGACAAATTGAATATTTTAATCTTAATAATTATACGTCGTGAAAAAGAGAGTATAATAGTATTTGAACAAATAAAATGAGTGACTTCTAATTTTAGAAAATAATTTGTTTTAAACTTAAGGAAGTAAATTATTTATATATTATCGAATATGAGTATAGAAGAACCACTTTTCTCCTAGATATCATATAAAAAAAATTTACTTCAAAACCAGAAAATTAAAAAATAATTTTACTGGACAGATAAAATGTTGAAACAAACATTTTCTTTTTCCTCATTTTTCTCAAAAGAATATATGGTTTCTGGTTTTTAAAGTGGCTTTAAAACCTAACTCTTCTTGGATAAAATTAATGATGTCGACAAAAGAGTGGGTTTAGAGAAAGACACACCTGTAGGAGTTTGGTGATCAAGATTAATAATAAATATTCCTTTTTAAATATAGGGCATCCTGCTGGAGAGTAGGAACACTTCATATCATAGAAAACATGGCAATTATTAATGAACTCCCAATCTCTTATCCATAATGAAAAATTAAATTTTTCATCGTCTGACCTTAGGATTTAAGGAAAAGTGAAACTTGAAAAATAGTTATTTTAAGTCATTTGAAAATTTTAAAACTCAATCAATTTATGTAACTGAAAAATAGTAAATTAGTTTAGCTAATATAATATATGTAAAAAACACCTGGCAAAAAATTATATTTGGAAAACAATTAATACTTGGAGTTAGGGCTTTTCATTTTACATAATTCAAAATATATGAATTGTCATAGTCATTCTTATAATATGCTAATTTAAAGGTAAAAATAAGCAAATAGTAAAGAGTTTTATACTGAATTATCATATTATTTGTTTCATATGATCATTCTATAAACAAGTGATAGTTAAACAAATGTTACAACATAGTTTGAAATTTTGTCAATATATACATGTCTATACATATTAAAAATAATGTTGTTATTGAGAAAACTAATTCAACTAAGTTTTATATAAATTAAAACTGTCATTTTGTGTGTGTTACATTTCTCCACAAAAAATGCATCATATAACTCTTTAAACGTATTAAATTAAATTACGTTAATGTTTTATTTTACCTAAATTAATGTTTTATTAAATTGAATGTTAGTTTTTCTTCCTAAAATAAAACATAATGAAAATTATATTTTATTTTAGAAAGTTCTATGAAATAAATGAATAATATATTGTAAAAAAAATTGAAAACATCCTTATAATGAGATAAAAAAAAAAAGTTAATAAAATAATTAGTTTTATTACGGTTTATTTATAAGTTTTCGGTTATTTTTTATCCCGAGCAAACTTCAAAATGTGTTATCTTACTGCAAACTAAATGTATTACCAAATCATAAGCACTTCCTTTATTCTTTCTTTTAAATCATCATTTTCTAAAAGATATTTTATTCCCTATTTCCCAATATTGATCTTAAATAAACGTAATATGGTTCAAAATAACCTATTCAAACACATATCTCTTTCGATCGACCTCTCTAAAAGTTATCTGTAACTTATTGATACTTTGAAAAATCAGGGTGATTCAAACGAGTTAGGAATAGCTCGCGTTCTGTCAATACCGTCATTGAAACGGAAAATCGTCTTACTCGAGTTATTTTATCATTTCATAAGATAATAGCAATGGGATTTAGACATTTTTTTTTCAGTGAAGGTTTGCCGTCAGATACGAAACTACTAGATGCGATACTCATCCGACAAGGCGTATCCGATATGTGAGGAAACTTTAGCCGTTGACTGTAGCGCACCTTTTTGATCCAGGGACTAGATTAGGGGTGACAGAGGCGGCCGCAGCGATACTATCTTCAGTGGAACATCTATGACAGAAATTGAACAATAGTGGCTTCTTTTCCGTCTTGTCTACCACGCGAATACAGATGGGCGAAAACAAATGGATGCGTCCAATACCTGACATCTACTCGCATGACAACCGACCCACGACAAGACCGACAAAAGTCGCGATCACTTCAATCTTCGCTTACCCATGGCGATGCCTATTTCCATCCCCCTCTCAATAATGTTTCATGACAGAATGCATTTAGTTCTGTTTTACCAATCCTTGCGATGAGGAAAAATTTGATCTTATCTTGAAGTTATTGTTTGTAATAGAGTATAGAGTTACTGACTCCTTTCCTTGGACTTGATATTGAATCCTGTTGTTGAACAGGATCAACTCTCGCATTTATTTTATGTATGGAAACATGCTTTCATCGGATTTTTCATAATTTTCTATCCAGGTTCATTACATATTTACTTTTATAAGATAGATTTTTTAATACCACATTTATCTATTCATAATATTTAATTTGATATAGCTTCTTTTTTCTTTTTTGTGTAGGAAGTTTACCATAATTACCCGAAAAATTATAGCCATAAAAGTTATTTTAGTTAGAAAGCATGTAAACTATTTAAAAATAGTAATATTTAATAATGAGATGCATAACTATCATAATTCTGAAAAAAATTACTAGTGAAACGCTTATAACAGATTTTATTTTACAATGCTGTTTATATTTTGATAGCTTCAATTCTATTTTGAAAAAAGAAAAGAAAGTTCACACATATATACTGTATATTATGAATCCTGTATTCATCATATATACTGTATTATGTATTATGAATCCAAATTCAAAAGACAGTGATAATTTCTTCAGTGTAAGGAAATAAATAATTGAATATGGGGTATCCATGCATATATAATATTTATACATACGTGTGTGGATATGCGTGAATATGTTAGTGCGAAATGTGTACAATAAGTGAAAAATTTTTTTTGAAAAATATGTTTCTTTATTCAGACCAGAAAAATATGTCAGGAAACTTAAGGAAAAGAGAAATTAGCTTTAGTTTTGATTTAAAAAAAATAATCTGATTAAATATTCAGATTTTATTGAAAACAGTTTTTTCATAACAATGATTATTTTATTAATCGTCGCAATTATAATTTCCCAAACAAATTTTGTGTTTAGTTCATTATACATATACATAATAGAAATACTTCTAAGAGGAAAAATTAGAATTTCTTTAATGTGTAATAGATACATTTTTTATTTATTTTTTAGATATCAAAAAAGCTTTTTATTTATTATTCAGACATTTACAACTTCTTATAATAAGAAAATAAATATATATTAAATAAATTGTACTCTTTTTTCTTCAGGAAAATATTTCAAGTTTTCTTTTGTTTTTGAAATTTTGAAATTAAAGAAATCTGACAAAAAATATGAAAAGAAATTCCCCCCCCCCACTGGCAGTACTACAAAAAATTGCCCTAAAAGTCACTAGCAGCTAAAAAAGAATAAATAAAAGTTAACAAAAGTTTCCCCTTAATATTTTTTTTATTATAGTTTTATTTCTATAGATTTTCTTCTTCCAAGAAAACTCTAGACAGTTCGCTGATTACGTCACGCGCTAGGAATAAAGAGAAATAACATTCTTTGACAAGGCCGACCCTCGGTCCTTGCATGATAAGTGACTGTCTTCCCCCTCTCTACAGTCTGCTTCATTGTTACCTTTGAACCAAAGGGTTGATAAAAGAACGATCAGGCTTTATTCTGAGTAAAAGTAATGTATTGACTTGCTGAGAATGGAGCTCGAAACGGAAGAGTTCAGGGTGTGGCAGATTTCGCTCGCAGTTTTTAAAAGTGACAAATGTTGAAATCTATGCTTTTGCATGAAATTCATTACAGGTACTAAGACAAAAACTTAATTCACCAAAAAGGATTTATTGAAATAAAGCGAAAATCTGTATTTATTTGACGGATATGCATAAAAAATCAAAACAGTTAAACTGGGTGAATTTGACTAATTTAGACGGCAAAATCATTTAGACGGCACAGTTTATACTTTTTTTGTTCTTAAATATTTCTTATGGAGAATTTTTCAGCTTTCATTTTTTCTGGCGAAGTTAGTGGATAATATCAGGGAAAAAGATCCAAATATTTTCTCATGGTTTTTGCATTAGAACCAAATGTGGCTCCTTAGATAAATTCACTATTAGTCAGGATCCCAAAAATGATGTTAGAAAAATGGTTGATTGAAAAACTTTAAAAAAGGATGCAAAAACTAATGTTAGTTGAGCCGATGTGCATCACCGCTCTGAAATATAATCCTAGGAATCTTAAAATGGAAGTAAAAAACAAAGGAAACCATACCTATTAGTTAAGACATGTTTCAAAGGTTCCTTAAATAATAACTAAAAATCTATTTATTAAGTATTTATTTATTTTCGAGTCTTATGACTGTAATCAGTATTCTACTCTTTACGGATCAGTCTTAGAAGATCATTATAGTTAAGTGAGTTCATTTCTAAGATAGACTTAATATATTAAGAATGCTAAAATTAATTATATACAACTTTCAGCATACTTCAGAGTGACCTAGCCCGATATTACGGCAAAACCATTGGTCAGTATGTAGTCTTATGTAGTCGTCACTATAAGCCTATAAAACTTTAATGTAGCCTATACTTTATATTTAATGGGAAATATTACTAAGAATAAGTCTATTTCATCAGAAAGTTTTGTCATAAACAATATTTCCTACATCAAAAAATTTTACATTTAAAAAGTTCGTTCATGTATTTATCCTCAAGCAAACAATAATATTACTTTTATGAAATTTTTTCTATGAAAGAATTAAGCCTTTTATTGGATTTATAAGGAAATAGCTATGAATATTTATAGGTTTATCTAAAAAAATTTAATTATACAGAAACAAGTAAATTGGAAATTGTTTTAAATATCTAATCATATCTATTCAATATTTTTGAATAAAAATGTTAATATACAATCCTACAATATATATATATCAAAATAGACTTGCTTTACTTTTGAGTATTGTATATTTTTTATCATTTGCTTATGAGTTTTAAAAACTGTTTGGCTTTGATTGCTTATTTTAAAAGCATTTTTCTTTGTGCTATAGGAATGTTTAACTTATATTATGAAAGAACCTTTATTACAAATATTTTGAATTTATATTGTGGATCTATATCTTGTATTTTTAAATGGCACATCTCAGATATTCATATAATAGGTTAATTTTTAACAAACATACAGATCAGGCTATTCGATTGCTCATAAATATTAATAATTAATATTAATATTTTGTGTAGAGTCGACTCCAGACTGTGAAATATTTATTAATTTTGTAATTTAATTATATTTAAGTTAAGAATAAAAATTTTAGGAAATATTATTTTCCTTTCCTGTCTGAAAGGAAATACTAATTCAATACATTTAAAATCTGCAGTACAAAACACAAATTATTATACCATGTAACAATGAATATCTATTTTTTTATGAAAAGAGTCTCCAGTCTTGTTTTTTGTTAGAAGAGGTTCGTAAAAGAGTGAACTCTGACGAATAAGAGTGACAGGATGGATGAGATACTGAAACTTTCTTCTCCTCCCTCTATTGTCGCTTACTATGAAAGAATCACGTCTGGAATGTTACAGGAAACTGATTTCTTCGTCGGTGTTCACAAGAATGTGTTCTGTCAGTTTCTATCTTGCTCAATGAAGGTAACAGCTATTATGTCCAAGGAACTAAAATAAAAATAAAATTACTTTTACAGTTTTCTCTTGCATTATATAAGTTGTTTTAGGAGAATTATAAAAATCATACTTCTAAATACATGTGCCTTTTTCATAAAAAAAAAGTTTGTAACCCAAATATGGTGTAATAGAAAATAAACCAAATGCATGAATAAATTTTTGAACTGATGAAACACTTGAAACATGCTTTTTGATAACTTTTTCAATTACTTTATGAAATCACACACTACTTAAATATAGACCCTATACTAATTTTCTTCTCAATACTCTAGATTAAATTTTTTTAAGATGGGTTTAATTATTTTTTGGGTTTTTTGGACATAGATTAAACCACGGGATATTCAGTTATGAAAAAAATTTATAAGGTTAGAAAAATTCGAAAACTCACCATGGAATAGTGTTAGAAGCGCGCTCTCCAGTTGAAAAAGATCCCAGTCACTGTTAAACAACAGGGTATGGGCATTGTATTTCTGTTTTTAGCCTGCTAATCTGGTGGGATATGTGCTTGGAAGTTTTCCAGATTTCCTTTACTATGACCCATAAATACTGTTTACTGTCTATGAGAAATCTTTTGAGAACATGCTGTGGATCCTCTAATGTTTCTCAACGAGCTTTGAGAGTTTAAAATCTGTTGTCTGCTAAATATTTCAAAGCTTTCTTTTGCTTTTCATGAATCTTGAAGAAATTCAACATTAAGTGTAACTTGCTCATTTTAATTTTTCGAAATTTTTGGATTTCTTTGTTTTGAACTTCTTTTAACTAAATTAATATAAATTTATATAAAGGTAATATACTTTTTATAAACATAAAATATCTCTTCAATCATTTCTTGCAGAAAATTATAATCTAAGTGTTAATTTTAAGGATTATATTTTTAAATATATATTTTATAACTTTGATTTTGAGACATTGATCGAAAATTTTTAAGTTCAGTGTAAATTTTAATATAAGCTATTATGTTAATTTTATTTATATCATTTTAAAATAAATTATGTAATGTTAAAGTTTAAATGAAAATAAATAAATAACTGATTATACTAAAAGACATATATAAAAGTTTGCATTAAACTGATAAAAAGGAAATTCTTCATTTTAATATTGCTTACTTAAATCTCAAACAATTGATAAATTTTGCTAAATTAAAATTTACACTATGCAAAAGGTGCATAAATTATAAATAGTTCAGTTTTTATTAAGATTAAGTTATACTTATAAAAACTGAACTATCTATATATATATATATATATATATATATATATATATATATATATATAT